>CAJVGC010000065.1:66612602-66703600 GCA_910822075.1 Senecio squalidus
GGCCTCCTGGCCTTCCGGCTCTCAGCTCCCGCCTCCCGGCTCCTGGCATTCCGGCTCCCGGCTCCCGGCCTCTCGGCTCCCGATATCCCGGGTCCGATCTCCTGTCTCCCGGGTTCCTGGTCCTTGACTTCATTGTTGTTCCCTCTAAGCATTGTGCCAGACGGTCTTAAGCTCCTGCCTTAGGATTCAGACCGTTGGCATCATTATGATGACCACAAACGTTGGAACCCCATGAATAGCATTCAAGAGCCATGATAAGCCTTTATGGCCAACCGTTTCCCATGTTTGGGATTGTTGGGTATAAATACCCTACCCTGATGCAGTTCAAAGGGACGCTAACATTCCATCCTCTCCACACACAGTATTATCTCACCAGAATACCTACTTGCCGTAGTAATCATATTCCGATCACCTTCTTCAACCAACCACTTGACCACCTTAGGCTCGCCAAGAGCTTGATAGGTTTGCACTGCTTAGCAGGAGGTCAAGAGGTTGAACCCCAAACACCCAAGTTACTGAGCCTGCTACTATTTGCTCAAACATATATATATATATATATATATATATATATATATATATATATATATATATATATAAATAAACAAATTAGGAAAAAAGAAAAAAACCACGCTTAACGGGCGTTACGGGTGCAACGCCGAAACCATGACGCCACCCATAACGCGACCGACCAGTCATAACGACGTTATGAAGCAGTTTAACGCAGTGGATAACACCACCAGTGCGTACGCTCTTATAGAACTATAAGCCACTTAAAATTATTTTCATTTTATGGATATAAATTTCACATTGAAAACTTGTCAAATTGATTTTAAACTAACTTAATTTTTTGCCAAAATATATAATTAACATTTCTCTAATATTTGATATTACTTTTATAGTTTTGTCTATATTTTGAAATCTTCTTACCACGCCACACCTACCTCTCTTATATTGGTAGTTAATTATCGTTTGTATCAAACATTCAATATCTACTTTCTGTTTTAGTTTAGTTTAATCCACCATATTCTAGAAATAGAGAAGTACTTATATACAACCATTTGGTATTTTAATAATAACTCTGTTAATATAAAGGGCCCCTTAACCCCTACCCGAACTACACTCACACACTTAGTCCGACTCGAAGTCCGGTTTCCCTTGAATCAACCTCTCTGATTTCCTTATCCGAATTTCCTGCACTAAGAGAAAACACCAGGTTGAGCGGGGCTATACCCCTGATTCAACTCGGGCGTAAGAATAATTACTCTGGTTCTGACAGAAAAATATTAGCATAAAGTTAAAGTGAAAAATCCCCTGGATATCTACTGTTTACCTGGGTATTTATAGGAGGTCTTCTGGGTAATAGGATGCTCCATAGCCTTTACCCTTTTTACCTAGCGGTTAAAAGGATGTCTTTTGTCAGAGCATCTTTTCTTACCTTCTTTGTCGGCTCCTTGTCGTATCTGCTTTGTCTTTATATCTCTTCGTCTTTTCCTATCCGAACTAGGGAACTCTGGCCGATGGTTCGGTCTCGGACCCGAACCAGGTGACCAGACCCTATGCCAACAACTCCCCCAAGTCTAGCATTGTATTCCGAAGGAGTCGGTACGATGCTGGACTTAAAAGCGTTGGCAATCCTCCATCTTGATTTATTCTCCCTTTTTTGCTGCTATTTCGTCGACTTCATATGTTTGCCTTCAACCCGCTGTCCCTACCAATTCCACGTGTCTAATTTATACAGTCTGAACGTTTCTAGCTGTCTTCGTGCTATTCCACGTGGCCTACGCACGCGATTTGAACAACGCCAGTTGTCTTCTCACCTGTCCACGTGTTTTCCACGTGGCCTACCTTTTTCGAGGTCACGCACGTCCCTTGAGGTGCCTGCTACGTTCCTATAAATAGGGGTGTTCCTCCCTCATTTGTTTCTTACTCATCTTCCGAACCTCTGCCATTTTTCTTTCAAAATACCCTCTATTTCGGTGTCTTCTTTTTATTCTGATATCATGGCGAAAGAGTCCAAAGAAAATCTAAAAGAGATGTATAACACTATGTCCTCCGGAGATCTTCGCACCTTTTGTGAGACTTATCATATTGACAACACTTATGGTGTCACCGTTCCCGGACCTACTGATACTATTAGAGATGCCCCTCCAGGTAAGATCGCCGCTTACTGCGCTTGGTTCGAGTACTCAAACCTACGGCTACCTTTCTCTCGTTTCTTTCTCGACGTGATTCAGTACTTCAAAGGCCATGTTTCCCAAATGAACCCTGGGGGCGAACAAGATTACTAACTTCGAGATTCATTGCCGTGCTTTCGATAAAGCCCCCGATCTATTGACTTTTCGTCATTTTTATAAAATGGGGTTGAATGGAGATTGGCTTACAGTAGACAAAAGAAGAGGCGCCCCTGCGTGCATCGACTGGTCTCTTTCATCCCTGAAGAATTGGAAAAATCGCTTCTTCTTCATCAATGCCTCTGTAGCTCCAATCCGAATGAGATGGTGTGTCAAAGGTGATACTCTCACTGATCCGGAGCCCGATACCAACGGTCTGGACCTTGATCTCGTTATGGACCTACAGACTAATCCGATTAGAGCCCGCTCTTATCCGAAAAAGGTACTAGTTTTAACTGGATTAAGCCAGAACCGGACTCGCCCTCTGGCTCGTCCTTGTTTGAAGCTTGCCGATGAAGGTTCTCTCTTGCTTTCTCTCTTTACACATATATATGCATATATATATTTTTTTTACTGCGAGTTAACTCTTCTTGTTTCGTGCTACAGAATTGTCTCTTCTCTTCTTCTTGAAAATGAGGCATTGGGAAGGTGTGGTATTTGGTTCGGCCCCTCTTGCCGAAGGTGCTCCAGGCTTTCTAACCACAACTCTGGATCGCGTTGCCCTTCCTAACGAGAATATCCCAGCACCCTACACCGAGGCCGAAGCAAATGTCGCCGTTAAAAGGAAAAGGAAAACCAAGAAATCCAAAAAGACTGTGAAAGGTCCTCCCGCTAAAAAACCCAAGACTGTTAGCAAAACCCCTCCTACTTCTCAAGCTTCCAAAACCAAAGAACAGCCTGCTTCTGCTTCGGTTCCTTCTCCGTCTATCAAAGAGCCCAGCCCTGATACCGATGAACTCTTTGCTGCTTCTGAAAAGGATGATTCGGAGGAGTATGGGCTAGAAACTGAGTCGGATGAGTCCTCCTTTTCATCCAGTACAGACGAATCTGAAGATCCCTCTGTTTTTGAGGCTCCTCCTACCTACTCCGATCGTTCTTGCCCTTTAACTCCCAAGGGTGCCACTAACTCGGAGGTTGAGAAGATTTTACAAGAAAGTGGTCATTCCCATGAAGGCGAGGTTGACCAACCTCCTAAATTCCCCAAGAAGCAAACGAAATTCTCAGAGGCCCTCTCAAAGGGACCTGGTGCCAGCTCTTTTGTTGTTGATCCGAAGAGCGGAAAACCATCCAAAAATCTTGATCCGACCCAGCCGAAGAAAGGTATTGAGGGCTCTAAGGCCTCCCCTGTGATTGTTTCTAGCAAATCATCATCTGAAGCTAAGAAAACGCTTGTGTCCAAGAAACCATTCCCTTCATCCGGGAAGGTGGACAGTTCTCCTATCAAATCAGGAAAAGAGAAACCTCTGCTTACTAAAACCCAGGAGACATCCGGTTCCAAGAAAGATTCTCCCCTTGTCAAGGTAACAGATCCCAAGAAAACAACTTCAACCAAGGGCACTTCGAGTAAGGCCACCGATCCTAAGGAGAAAGAACTGATCCCTGACGATCCGGATTTCAACGGTGTCGAACCCTCCATTGCCGTGAAAAAGTTCCAACCACGCTTCCAAAAAGTTTATAACCGTTCCTTATACACAGGTGCTAGCGTTTTCCGAGATCTTTTGGATACTTTGGCCACCCCAGCTGAAGTTATCCGTGTTGATAACACCAATAACTTCGCTTACTTGAGCAGCTCGATCACTTGGTAGCTCAACTTTTGGTTATTGCGCCTGAGGTTCGGTCCATATGGCTTTTATTCGAAGATGAGATCCTGAACCAGACCCGATTGATCAAAGGTCTTGAAAGAAACGCCTCTCTAAGTAACCAAAGGGCTGATAAACTGCAAGTTCGGTTTGACAAGGAAAAGAGGGAACTTGAAGATCAAGTATCCCATCTCCGCCAGGAGGTAGAGGAGCTAAAGAAAGCTCGGACCTCCAGCGTTGAGTCCTCGTCTCTCAATGACGATGCAGTTCGGGCCCTGGGGGAATTGAATATTACTCACAGCCGGACTGTGAAAGAATTGAAGGACCGAATCAATGTTTTGTCTTCTGATCTTTTTGCAGCTGAGTCCCGGAGCTCCCAGACAACAAATGACATGGTCCGAGATAAAGAACGCATCAAGGAACTTGAGTCACGTGTTTCAGAACTGGAGGATACCAATACCGCTCTTCAGGAAGACCGAAGCTGGTTGATTTCCCAGGGCCCGAAGCAAGTGGCTGAAGGTCTATTACAAAGCAAAGATTTCGTGGATGCAAGTTCCAGTGTCAACGTTGCTTACTATCGCTCTGGATGTCATGACGGTGTGGTCGCTGGATATAGAGAGCATCGTTTGGGCCATCGTATCACTCAGTCGCTCTTTTATGACCCCTCCGCCGAAGCCAATCTTACTGCTACAAAAGAAGCTTTTCAACGGACTTATTACTCGTACTTAGATGCCCTGGCCGCCACCGATACTTTGATGCTCGAAGCCTTTCAGTCTGTGAAGCCTACATTACCCTATCCTGAGACCCCTGAAGAAGAAAATCCCCAATAGTTAGTTTATCAATGTTAGTTTATCGATGTATGTTTTGGTTTGAATCGTAGGCACAATTTTCTTTTGTTTTTGTATGGTTACATTGGGGTTTAAATCCCCTTTTCAATGATAGTGCCTTTATGTTTTTATATGCTAGTTTTTACTTTGAATTGTGTATCGTCATCGAATCAAATGTTTCGGTATTACTTCGAATCGTCATTCGGAATTACACTTTTATGGTGTACTTGGCTGCAAAGTCAAGCCGTGTTACTTTCCTCGGATTCTGATCCTGTATATGATTTATAAAACAAGATTAATAAATCCAATGCACTTTGTTATAAGAAAGTTAACCATTCATTTCCACCCATGATAAAAATTACACCGCTTGTTACTTCCAAAATAGAAGGAAAACATACATCTCTGGATCTCATCAAGACTTTACTTGGTATACAAAAAAAAGAAAAGAAAATGTTCCTTCTCTTCGGGGAAAACCCCGACATCACATGTAACACTTCCGCAGGTTCATTTCGTTCCAGGTTCGAGGAACTATGGTTCCATCCAGATGCTTCAACTTATACGAACCATTTCCATTGTTTTGCACCACCTGGTACGGCCCTTCCCACTTTGGACCCAACTTGCCTTCGTCCTCTTGCCTGCTTGCCTCATTTTTTCGGTACACGAATTCTCCCTCCTTGAAACTGACTTTTCGTACTCTCTTGTTGTAATACTGTTCTATCTTCCTTTTGTACCTTGCTTCTCGAACGTAAGCTGCTTCCCTTCTTTCCTCCGCCAACATCAGATTGATCTGTACCTCCGTTTCATTGTCTAAGTTACTCCGCTGTACGTTCCTATAGGTGGGCATCCCTATTTCCGGTGGTATGACGGCTTCCGATCCATAGACCAAACTGAATGGTGTTTCTTGCGTACTTGTCTTCTTTGTTGTTCGATGTGCCCAAAGTACGTTTGGCACTTGGTCTACCCAATTGTGTTCATATCTTCCCAAACGTGTTTTGATCCCTTACAGCAAACTGCGGTTGATTCGCTCCACCTGCCCATTAGCTTGAGAATGTGCTACAGATGTCTTAACTTGCTTGATTTGCATTTGTTCGCACCATCCCTTGAAAGGTTCATCTACAAACTGTTTTCCATTATCCGTCACCACTTCCCTTGGTAACCCAAACCTACACACCACATTTTCCCAAAATTTTTTTAACACCTGAAGTCCTGTAATCCGAGCCAAAGGCTTTGCTTCGACCCACTTTGTAAAATAGTCCACTGCTACAAGCAAAAACTTAACCTTTCCTGGCCCCTCCGGAAATGGTCCTACTATGTCCATTCCCCATTTGAAGAAAGGCCATGCCACTGTTACTGATATCATGTCACTCTTTGGGAGTTTAGGAATTGGTGCATGTATCTGACATGAGTCACACTTTCTTATTTCCTGATACGCGTCCTGATGCATCGTGGGCCAATAATATCCCAGATTCAACTACTGATCTTGGTCCTGCATGCATTCCACAGGACCCCTCATGTACCTCCCTTATCACGTAGTTAGCTTGCAAAGGTCCCACACATAGGAGCAATGGTGCCAGGTAATTTTTTCTGAATAACACCCCTTCCAACATGATATACTGAGTAGCTTTCATTCGAATCTTTCTTGCTTCCACCGCATCTTCGGGCAATGTATCATTGGTGAGATATTCAACCAGGGGTGTCATCCATGTACTTCCTTCCTCTTCGAAAATGACATTTACTTCTATCTCCTCATCAATGGATCTTCCTTCGATTGCCTCCAGGAAGATATTGCTAGCCAATGCTTCTAAGGTTGACCCAGCTATAGATGCCACTTTACTAAACACATCAGCCTTCTTGTTCTTGCGCCGCGGTATTTGTTTGATCTTACAAGAGTCAAATTCTTTCATGAGGGTTGTCACCTTGTCCCTGTATCTTCTCATTCGATCGTCTTTTACTCCGTATTCCTCATTTACTCTACCAGCTTTGAGTCTACGTAGACTCGCAACTTCCCCACCTTCATATCTTTGGCTAACCTTAGCCCTGCCAAGACTCCCTCATATTCTGCTTCATTATTAGAACTCTCGAACTTCAAACGGATAGCATAAGCAAATTCCTCTTTTTTCGGACTGATTAAGATGATATCTGCTCCGGCACCTTCTTTACTGGCTGCTCCGTCAGTGTATAACCTCCATGTAGTTCCCTTTACTCTTTTTCTTTTTCCCAGTACCGTCACTGGCTCGGCCAATGCTACTCCTTGGTCCGGGATTTCATTCAAGAAATCTGCTAACACCTGCCCCTTTGCCGTTGTTTTTGGGGCATATTCGATGTCATGGCCCCCTAACTCAATCGCCCATTTTGCTATTCTCCCCGCCATTTCCGGACGAGTTAATATTTGCTTTAGTGGTTGATCCGTAATTACCCGTACTTTATGCGCTTGGAAATACCTCCCTAATCGCCTTGATGTGAATAAGAGTCCAAGGAGTTGTAGTTGAGTTCAGCTCCTTGCAACACTTTACTGATGAAGTAAATGGGCAACTTGTTTCTTCTCCCTTTCTACCAACAGTACGGCACTTACCACTTCTCCGCTCGTTGCTAAGTAAGCCAAAAAAGTTTCTCCCTTTCGCGGAGCCGTTAAGTACGGAAGGTCTACTATGTACTTCTTCATGTCTTGGAAGTCCCTATCCGCCTCCTCCGTCCATTTAAAGTCTTTCTTGTTCATGCATTGCTTTAACGTCTTGAAGAAGGGTAGCGATCTTTCGGCTGACTTTGAAAGGTATCTCCCCAACGCCACTATTTTCCCATTTAGACTTTGTACCTCTTGCAGCGTCTTTGGGGCCATCATGTTGGTAATAGCCCGCACCTTATCCGGATGGATCTTGATGCTCTGCGGCATGATAATGTGACCCAAAAATTTACCCTCCTCCACTCCGAATGAACACTTTTTGGGGTTCAATTTCATATTTATTTTCCGTTAAATATTTCTTTAATGTCTCTTAACATTGCTTCCTCGGTTTCACTTTTGATCACTAAATCGTCTACGTAAGCTTCCATGTTTCGACCTATATGAGCTTTGAATACTTTATCTATGAGTCTTTGGTACGTGGCACCAGCGTTCTTGAGTCCAAACGGCATCTTTCTGTAACAGTATATCCCCTGATCTGTGTGGAAGGCTGTCTTATCTTCGTCCTCCCGAGCCATCTGTATCTGATGATAGCCCTTGTATGCATCTAAAAAACATTTAAACCGGAATCCCACCAACGAATCAACTTTTAGGTCTATCTCTGGTAATGGGTATGCGTCTTTGGGGCATGCACCATTGAGGTCCTTAAAATCTACACACATTCTCCACGTCTTGTCTCCCTTGGGCACCATGACTGGGTTTGCCACCCATGTCCGGTATCTAACTTCCCGGAGTATCCCTGCCTTAACCAGTTGGTCTACCTCTTCGCACGCTGCTTTGCTTCGTTCCGGTGTTTCTGTACCACGGGTTCAGAGGCTTTATAAACGCTCAAACGATGTTCTGCTATCTCCCTTGGTACCCCCGTCATGTCCTCTGGCCTCCATGCGAATACATCTCGATTTTGCTTTAACATCGCCACTAACCTTCTCTTGGTCTCCTCCATTAGGGTTTTCCCAATAGTTATCATCTGATCCGGAAAATAGGGGTTAACTTGAATTTGCTCTTCTTGGATTTTGCTCTCTTCTATCGTTAATCTTTGTATCTGATGGCAACCTCTGTTTCCTTCCGAGATAATAGTAGCTATTCCTCCCGGCGTGGGGAACTTCATCATCCCGTGTACTGTCGATGCAATTGCTCCCAATTTCTTTAACCCTGGTCTTCCCAAAATGCAATTATACGGGGACACCGCTGCCACGACTAGAAAATTCATACACACCGTCTGGATCTTATCACCCTCAGCCAATTGTACCGGTAAGTATATCTCTCCTTTGGAAAACTTTGTCTGCCCAGCAAATCCTACCAATGGAACTTCTTTCAACTTCATCCTTCGTTTTAATGCTGGATCCAGCTCTCGGAAACATTGTTCAAACATAATCTCCGAGGCACTTCCGTCATCTACATAGATTCGGTGAACCAGGTGATCCGCCACGTGAGCCTTAATGAGCATTGGATCGTCAGTGGGGTTTACAGCGTTCAGTGGGGGGAATGCTATGACCTGGTTCATCCGATCCCTTGATATTTCTTTCTCGGGTCTTTGATTAACCATGTTTGCCGCTCGAACCATGTGGATCTCCCTTGCTTTTCCTTTAGGGTTTTTGTCATTTCTTCCTTGCTTGTTTCCCCCTCGTATATCTCGAACCAAATGGTTAAGCTTTCCTGTTTGGACCGCATCTTCTATTTGTTTCTTTAATGCATAGCAATCATTTGTAGCATGCCCCCTATCCAAATGAAAGTCACAATATCTATCCAGGTTTCCCTTTTCCGGAGTTCCAGGAAGGGTTCCCGGAGGTGGTTTTATCAGATTGATGCCCTTTTCCGTATTCATAATCTGCGTTGGCGTTTTTAGCAAGTTGGTGAAATGGACATTCCTCCTGCTCTCCCCTGGGCCCGAAATAGGATTGTTTCTTGGAGAAATAGGGGGCATGGGAAACTTCCCCCCATATCTTTGGGCTCTACTAGACGAACCAAATAGCCTTCTTCCTTGTATCGATCTGGATGTTGGCACCCCTGATCCTTTCCATGATACTCCGGAGCCTCCTGCCACTCGTCCCCCTAGCTCCTCCGTTCGTCCTGACGCCTCCTTCCCCTTGATAAACTCTTTCACCCTTATCATCATCTCTTCCACCGTAGCCGGTACTCTAGCATTAAACGATTCTATCAGCGTGGGTGGTTTGATACCTTCCATGAATCCTGAGACCTTCATTGTTTCCGAAGCTCCTTTCACTTGCAGCATCTCTTTCTTCCACCTTTCCACAAATTCTCTGACCCCCTCCCCATCTCTCTGCTTCGTTTTATGGACATCCGTCGGTCCCTTCACGTATTTACGTTGCTGCGTGAAAAATGACCCAAATACTACTTCTAACTCCTTGTAACTATCTATTTGCCCAGGTTCTAGTGCCTGAAACCACACCCGTGCTGGTCCGACGAGTGTCTGTGCAAACATACGACACCACACAGGCATTGACCACAATTCGGTTTCGGCAGCTCCTGCGAATGTGTTAAGGTGATCATCTGGGTCTCCGGATCCGTCAGAAGTTCGGATGATACCGGGCATTTTTGTTTTCGGTGGAATTGGGAACTGAGCGATCCTCTTTGTAAACTTGGAGGAGAAATCTGATTGGTATGGCAGGCTCAAATCTTCATCTTCATCTTCCGACTCTTCCTCCTCACTGAAAGTTAGCCTCCTCCCTTTAAACCTTCCCTCTCGAGGCTCATCACTCGTTACCTTACTCTTTCCCTTCTTCAACGATTCAGTACGCTCATGTTCTTCTACCAACGCTCTCAGCATTTCTATGTTGTCCTTCACGAACTTACTAGAAAACTCCCCACTGGTTCCGGTTCCCTTCTCAGCGTTCTTGTCGGAACTTTGTCCCTCGTTGGTGACTAAGTTAACCGTTTCAGCTGGAGTCTCCATTTTAAGTGTGTATTTTTTCCGGTCCCACGGATGGCGCCAAAATGTTAATACAAAGGGCCCCTGAACCCCTACCCGAACTACACTCACACACTTAGTCCGACTCGAAGTCCGGTTTCCCTTGAATCAACCTCTCTGATTTCCTTATCCGAATTTCCTGCACTAAGAGAAAACACCAGGTTGAGCGGGGCTATACCCCTGATTCAACTCGGGCGTAAGAATAAGTACTCTGGTTCGGACAGAAAAATATAAGCATAAAGTTAAAGTGAAAAGTCCCCTGGATATCTACTGTTTACCTGGGTATTTATAGGAGGTCTTCTGGGTAATAGGATGCTCCCTAGCCTTTACCCTTTTTACCTAGCGGTTAAAAGGATGTCTTTTGTCAGAGCATCTTTTCTTACCTTCTCCTTGTCGTATCTGCTTTGTCTTTATATCTCTTTGTCTTTTCCTATCCGAACTAGGGAACTCTGGCCGATGGTTCGGTCTCGGACCCGAACCAGGTGACCAGACCCTATGCCAACAAACTCCATTCTAGATATTTAGAATATCTTTCACGCTTAAACTAAATGTATTTAACCATTATAATAAACCAAATCTAAGCTTAGTTGTTTAAAAAATAGTTTGGGCTATATTTAGCATTGTTCTAATAATAAATAATCAACATTTGTTTAACTTATATTTTCTTATATAAATAACTCGTTTTAAAGCTTGTGCGACGGTATGATACACATACGGTTTAAGAAAGAAGGTTATTGACAAAATGTAAAACGATAGTAAGAGAACTTATAATTAACTAAAGAACAACAAGCTTAGTACATATAAGTGTAAAGTCTTAGCAAATATTACAAATTATAAAAAACATTTCGTGTATGCCGGTACATGCTAGAAACGATATAGGAGGAATTTATGAGTACCAGAAACTTGAACGTATAATTCGTTTGTAATTTTACATATCTATCAACGAGTACGTAGGTATGATTCTTTGTCAAACTCTCTACAGATACCATCAAGATCATAAACCCTCTGAAAAATGGCATCCCTAGGAAACCCCTTATCATAAGTATAGTCAAAGACCAAAGATATTTCCCTAAACTCGAGATATTATGGGTAAGTATAGTCAAATATCTCGGGTTTAGGTGGAATCATGAGACGATCATGGGTAAGCTTATCGTAAGTCATCACGAAGGTGGGAAAGACCAAGAAAGTAGTGATGATGATGAAGTTGAGGTACCTTGTAGATAGAATATGGATAAAATTACTAAACTAATAAGGTTTACCGATCACAGCAGTATGGTGTATGGTTGATTTTGTGTGTAGCCTTGTGGAATAGTTAAGCAACGGGTCTAGCATGAGCAATTGTGATAGTTGCATGTATTACTGGAGGTTTGCACCTGATGACTACGTAGGAGATACGGTAATTACTTGTAAAAGCAAGGCTAATTCTGAAGTCTAAGGGTTTGCAGAAAAAGGAATTTAACAGCAAACAAGGTGTTTGGTATGGGGATTTTCAGCATTCAGGAAGAAGGATAGTCGAACCATGATGGTGTCTCATTTGGGGTATGTGCCAGAAGTTATGGGAAATTACATAGTGAATAATGGCAACTTCATGGTATTATCGAAAGGTTTTCCTATTGAGTGATTGGGATGTAGAAAGGACAAGTAAGGTTACACACCACACGAATATTGTAGGGAACTTGATGGTATGCACTAGACCAAATTTTGGCAATGATTTTTGCGATGGGATTTGAAGAGGTGAGTATAGGGTATGTGAAAGATCAAGGTGAACACAAAATTTTAACGGTTTCATGGACCTAAAAAGCAATCGGGTGTGTATTCATGATAAAGGGATGTGCATAATGGTTATACCAAAATTATATACCAATTATAAATCTCAAAAATTAAAACAAGCTGATATAGTCATTAGTTCATTATTAATCCGTTTTGATTTAAATAGTGATAATAAATTGAGCACGATTGTAAATAAATCCAAACAGTGGTTGGAAAGATTAAAAAACAAACGAAAAGAAAACTTAGTAAAAATCAGAAAATACGTGTAATCGGTTTAAGGGTTTTCTAACCGGCTTAGAGTACTTGAAACACCCCCTCATCGATATAAAGGGGGAGGGGTTGGGCTTAACTAGTGTCTCGGTTTTCCCTTTAGTATCGAATAAAACGAGATCCCTCCACAAAAATCTCTCTGTTTTTTTCTTTTGTGTATTCGATCAACAAACAACAAATTTATTATCGAAGTGTATTATATTTTGTGAGTTCTTTCAAAATTGTAAGGCGAGTTTTCAATTGATTGTACAAAGGTCATATATGAAATAACACGTAAACCAAATGAACCATTTCTAGTTGTGTTTGCTTAATCTTATGAAATTCGAGCCTTGTCTGAGGGTTTTTTGTGACATCCCGTATTTTCGAGGTACTAATCGTTACCGTTTATCTTTATTTTTATCGCTTTGGTTTTGACCCATTGATTTTACTTGTGATTATTCACGTTTTATGCGATTTGTCGGGTTTTATGTTATTTGTTTGCTTCGCCCTCCATGACGGAAGCGTTTTCGTTTATCTAAGTGTCGATTAGTTAGTATTCTCTTATATAAGTTAGCGTGTTTATTCCTTTAATTATTGGTTAAAAATTAAAGTTAAAAAGTATTACAAAGTTAGTCCTTTAGCGGGAACTAACGATAAATCTATTACAAATTCAGTCATTTAACGGAAGGGTTTGGTCAGTAGCTGACTGCGATGCAGTCGGGCGTCTGGTAGATCGTGCCAAAAATGTCTTTTCGACTTTTGGAGATCCACAACACAACCAACCCGTGAATAAACCCTGGAATTTACATAATATGAGTAGTTTTTATCTAGTTTTAGATCTAAAACACGTTTCAAACCATCTCTCATCCTAAAATCCTTAATTTACATCTCCATTCGCCATTCTCTTTTGTTTCAACATTCACTCGCTCACATTTTCTCTCCATTTCCCCTCCATTTTCAGAAAACATGAAAGAAAACATCACCCCTTTTAGTGAGATATCAAGCTAGAAGAATCCATACATCAACATTTCCTTAGATTCCACCATCTTTTTGGTAAGTTTTCTTCAAGAAATCTCATTTTCTTTTTCTCTCTTCTTCTTTTTATGTTAGAGATTTATAACACACATTTTGTTCATGTGGAATACAAGGTTTTTTCTACTGTTTTCATCCTTTGTGTTGGATTTTCGTCTACCACCTCGAAGATTCTACATCTTGAGTTTTGGTAAGTAAAATCCTCCACAATTCTCTATTTTCTTTCTATTTTTAAGCTCTAATCTAATGGTGGGTTTTGTTTGTGTGTTGGAGTCGGTTTTCTCACCACCACCACCATAGGAGCTCACTTTCCGGATTCGTTCTCGTTATTTCGTCTCGGTGATTTGAAGATTTTGCGGAGGTCTTCGGTATTTCCTAATTTTCTCCTTATTTCCTCTTTACTTTTCTTAATTTGCCTTAAATTTCGTATATGTAAATGGATCAACATGGAGGAAAACCTAATTATCTAACATAATATACCTAATATCTTTATATTTTAAAGTTATTGGTAAAAATAACTTAAAGTGGTGAAATATGATAATAAGTTATAAAACGGTGAATTCTATGTAAAAGAGGTAATAATAGTAAAATTATATCGTCATTGGACATTTTGGACATATTGGACGTATTGGACAATTTCGGGACATAGTATATGTATAACTATGTCATTTGACACTAATTAATAATTTTAACTAATTATTATGTAAGATACATATTATGATAATTATATAAACTTATATATGTATACTTATGAAGAATAACTTTCTGAACATATTATATACTATCACTAAAACCCATTATAACAATTGCGATACTTAAAACACTTAAAAGAAAGAGTCTAAAAACTAGATTTTTGCTCCACTGCGCCGCAGCGGGTTGCGGAACCAGCGGACTGCGCCGCAGTGGTGTCTCTCTGCGCCAGTCAATCTTAAGTACGTTTTACCAGCTTCTGCAATAACGTAATTGCGCCGCAGTGAGCACCAAAACCAAATTTTAAACATTTCGAATACATATAAGTATATTACTATATGTAAAATAGTATACATTAACAAAAATACGTGTTTGGACTCAAAAGCGTAGTCGCTATCATACACATAATACTTATTATTATGATAATCGTCAACTTTTATAATTTCGACAAATGTATTTTCTCAAAATGCGATCGTAATCTCAAATTACAATAAATATTATATCTTTCGTTAAACTCTTATAAAATTGTTTTCAAACTATTTTCACTCAAAGTATTTAAACTATTCAATGTCGAATGTTGACTTTTTAGTTGACTTTGACTCCGTTTCGAAATCGTCGACTTTGACTAAAATCAACTATCCCATAACATTGATTTTAGCGAACGTCTACTAAACTCTGGTCAGCATTCAATCTTAATCGATATTTCTGGTAGTCATTCTCGGCTCGAAATATCATTCCCTTATATGGTTATTATTGACTCAAAACTATCGATATCTTCTAGTAGTCATTATTGACTCGAGATGTCGTTATCTTTTACCCGTCACTTTTGACTCGAAATATTATCTGTTGAACACTTTTAATATACTATATAATACAACGTTAATTAATAAAGGCTAAACCGTACTAGAGTTATAGAGATACTTAGACTTTTGTTATGTCGTATTTCTAGGGCACTTAGTCGTTGGAGCGATCTCTCCGTTTTGTCGTCCCGACATTGCTATTGCTTGACTTGTGAGTTATTCGAGCCACTTTTTACTACTTATCTTTGGGCTGGAAAACGTTATTTGAAACTTGTCATTATTTAAATCTTGTTTTACCTAGTGAATCAGAATTGCCTTAGATTGTATGATCATTAGGCCCTGTTACCCCCCCCCCCCCCCCCCATGTTATACCTGTTAACTCTTAGAGGCACGGTTGCATATATATAGATCTATATGGGTTTGATCGAACCCTCATTACTCGATAGGATGTCCCTATGAGTGGATGTTATGGTCGTTTGTGATTATTTGTTGCCTTTGGTTGATCGCCTTAGGATTGAGATTATTATTGTGGTTATGATCAGATGTATGTTTATCTAGGTAATATACGTCGCACTAGTGTTGTAAAACAAGATACTTTTGGAAACTTATTATTATTATTGACATACTTATTTAAAATGGGTCAAACTTCACATCTCAATATCAAATTTCAACTTTATTGCGAATAATGTCACCAACTTTATGTTGACGTATTTTTAAACGCTTTTCAGGAGTTTGGGGATTAGCTTTTGTGATCATGTCATGCTTGTATGCGGATCGTTTATTTTGTTGTTTGGAACTTGTTTGATTTTGATGTAGTTCCTTTATGATCCGAGTATTTTGGATTTGTTATGTATTTGAGACATTTGTGTTGTATTTGTAAACCTTTGGCATGATTCAATATATTCGATGTATTTTTGTTATAGTTGTTGTAATCTTGAATGCTGATACCATTTAACTGTAACACCTCGTGTTTTCGTTTGAGCGGGGTGCGACAGTTTCCTCTTGTGAGATAAGTGAGATTCCTCCTTGTGGGGGTACGTGAGTTGCATATTGCCAAATTGGATGTCAATGTAATCTCAAACCATTATACTTGCCTTTCGGAAAAAAAAATATATATATAAAAATAAAGTAAATGCTTCAATTATCTTTTAATATCAAGTTCCAAAACTAAGTGTTTTAATGAATAATGTATCGTCCTCTTAATTTACATTTTCGTTCCGTTATTACACGTATATATTAACAATATTTTTGTTTTAGACTCTCAACTTTAATGATTTGTATTTTAACTCATCAAATTTAATTAATTAGAATTTAATTATTACATTACGTTCCATTATTACATTCTCTTCTGTTTGTGTAGCTTTAACAATTATCTATGCGATGAAGTGTGGGCAAATAATAATACCTCGTTATTATCAAAAAATTTTTTTATCAAAAAAGGTATATCCTCTCAAACTTAAATACATGAACTTTTCTAATAACTAGCTCTTTTACTTGTATATTTTTTTTCTTTTTAATATTTTATATATAATTTTAAAATCATAATATATTTTCTAAAAAAAAATATTAAAATATAAAAGTGTCACCTATTCATTCAAAACCTCTTCTTTCCTAACCCCAACCCCAACCCCAACCCCAACCCCCTCTCTTTCTCACACAAATTTTATTACTCCCGTTTGTATCTCTATCTTTCTTCCTTTGTCTCTTCTCTCCGTTTCTCCTTCTTCAAGGTAATCTCTCTTTCTCTCTCTATATATACATATATTGTATGTATATATATATATATATATATATAATTAGCTATAAGAGTATATTCTCTTTTCAACAATAACCTAGATGCCTTTTTTTGGCCTACAATCAATAAATAAACCTTAATTTGTTGATTTTTTCATAACTATTCTAGTCTTCATATTGTTACTCTCTCTCTCTCTCTCTCTCTCTCTCTCTCTCTCTCTCTCTCTCTCTCGTGTGAAGGAGGTAAAGACACGAACATGTAAACTACCAAGTACAAAGACAAAAATACTTGTCTTTTGTTTTTGTTATTCATTTTAAGTTATTAAACATTAATTCCTTGTTTTTTATGACACGTAGAAGAAGATGGCAGGATACGAGAGAAATGAAGATTTTATCTCCAAAAATGGTCATCAATATGAGGTAATAATATAAACTTTCTTTATGTGCCCTTTTGTTTTGCCGTTATTTAAGAGTTAATTACAAAAACCGTCGTTATAATTCGGTCAAATTATAAGTGTAGTTACTAAAAATTTTAAAACGCAAGTGCAGTCGTTATGGTGAACTTTCGGTAAGAATATTGCCACCGACCAAATTAAAATGACTAAAATAATCTTATTTTTTTTTCCGTTTATAGTCATTTTAATTTGGTCAAAAATATATCTATATAGAATATTTTTTCATGAAGACTTATGCACTTTCGAAAATGTAATAATTGCGTCTGTAATATTGTGATTTTGTATTAGAAGCAAGAAATGAAATAAATAAATAAAAACCATACATTTACAAATGATTTAAGAAAGGAATAAAATAAAATACATAATAAATATATATTTTGTAATTTTCTATGTATTAAAGATTAAATACTTGGTAGTTTAAAGAACACATGATGCATGACGAACAAATGATATATAGTTGAAATTTAAATATAAAGGTGTGGCAGTTGACATATCTACCCATTGTTATATGAATAAGGTCATAGTTATCAAAAAGAAATTAATATATGGTATATATTGAATGTGATATGAGTCAAAAAGAATGTTAGGTTTTAAGGTGGATCAAGTGATCAACTATGTGTTAGATTCGGATTTTCGGTACTCTGATAACCTTATCGTTTCACCGTACGTTTGTCGGTATTACGTATATGGTGTCTAAGATTTATGACACCGTAGGTGTTGACGTATCTTGATTTTATTATAAGTCTTACATCTATAATTAGTAAGACCGTTCGATCACACATTATTTCATTCTTTTTATAGGATAACATTCTACGAATATTTTTTTCCATCACATCTCTCTCTTGGAACAGCTTTGAAAAAAACGTCTTCTTTAAGAAAACCAAATTATCATGTAATAGCTACATCAAAAATCAAAAGTACAAAGTCTAAAGTTCAATTACTATCGTCTATATTCTTGTTCAGAACATTTATCGACTTAAAATTAATAATTTATCGATATAAACCGAAAAGAAATTCCTTTAGTTAGAATATAAACCAAACTATCATAGGTAATATGTATACCAAACCTAAAGACTCATAAGAAGGAAATTTTGCATTATTTTCGTCTAGGGGTCCAAGACCTAAATTAATCACGTGGGAAGTGGCCTACCATATTAGTATAGGTGGTCCATAATTATAGATGGTATTTCCTTCATTTTGGCCAATTAGGTTTGAAGGATAATATAGTCATTTCACATGTTAGGGATACATCATATGTTGTTTGGCTGTCAAGTGAATCATGTGGATTGCTCCTTAGAAAGAATATGACATTGTTTATAAATGTCACATACCTAATTTATTTAAATAATAACATTTGCCAATTACTTAGCAACTGTTCATAGGCCAAGCAAGTTAGTTGGTTGGTTGGTTTGGATCGGGTCGGTTCGGTTCGGACGGGCCAGACAGAGGGAATAGGGTTTCTTTTTTTAATAATTTTATTTTTCAATAAATATTTTGGATTGGTTCTTGGTTTAGATTTTTAGTTTAACAAAAAATGGTTTATTTTTTTAGTTCTTATTTCGAAGGGGCATCCACTGTAAAGTGCGGGCTAACCCCTTGTTGATTAATAATATTTGTTTATAAAATTTAAAAGTTTGGTTTAGCTAAAATAATTAAAAAATTTGTATTAATATCACATACCTTATTAGAAAAGCGGGATTTAAGGATTGGTTACATTTATCCTAGTTAACTACTTACGGCAAACATACGAATTTAATTTTTAAAAACAATGATACATTATTTGTTACCAATAAATCGCACGATGATCACAAAAAATTGTAGGGGACGATGGGACAGAAATATGGAGGACTTGTACCGAAGAAGAAACCCTTGATCTCAAAGGTATGCAAATTACCATTTTACCCTTCCTACTTCTAAGTTGTAATCTTGTTTATGTGTCATGTATTGGGCCAGGACCATGAACGTGCTTTCTTTGATTCAGCAGATTGGGCCTTATGCAAGGTATTGTAATGGGCCATTATTTAGTGGGCTTAATTTAAAGCAATAGACTTTTGATATCTTATTTGATAACAGCAAGGTGCAGGAATAAATGAGAAATCAACTGTAGCCATTGAGACTCTCCAGCCAAAATTAGAGGTATTACTTGAATCTTGTGGTTTCGAGTCTAAGCTTCGTTTCAAACGTTAACATTTGCATATATAATTAGTCGAGACAATAATGAAAATGTAGTTAGAGTTGTTCAAATGCGGGTATCAAACATGTTAGAGGTACATTACTTTTTTATTGGATTGATTTCTTGTTTTGAATTCAGAGAACGCCTCGTCAATGCTTGCCCCCAAGACGACCTGCTTGTATATCAAGAGGAGACATCCATGTACGTTTCTAAGCATAACTAACACTCTTCTATATTATTTTATTTTACGTCGTGATGTATCTATTTACGTTTTAATTCATTTAACGTTTTGTTGTTTTTTTGAATTTATCATTAACAGGCAGAGTAAGGTGTTCAATGTGCATAAAGAGGATGCTGAAAGTTGCTAGTGAAGCGATTGTGATTCGAGTTCATGATAAAACTTTGTTGAACTAGTTAAAAACCAATGTAATATACAGTTTTAATATACATGTCTATGCAATTTAAAGTTTGTTTAATAACAAGAAGTTAATCCAGTTCCGATAAATCTTTGATTTTGATGATACATGTTAATTCTTAACGGGCGTGGACCTTTTTCCTCTTAAATAAACGTTCGATTTGATACAATTAAACAAATACTAAAAATATCTCTAAACGAAAAACAAATTAGAGAATTAACTTCAAAATACGACTAATGAACCCATAATATAATAACTTTCACATATGGTGTGCCCAAACGGACTTGACAAAACTAATTGAGAAGAGTTGCCCTGCTTCAAAAACATATTTTCAGATGACGGTAAGTACCCATTTTCTAAATGGAGTTCCGCTTACTTCTAACCCAAGACATGGGCTGCTTACGTCTAGAGTCTCGACCTTCAAATGTGGTTCAATGGGATCAGACCGATTGTCCAAGAAAGGACTAAAACGTTTCTTAGTGTGTGTACAAAATATAAAACAAAAGAAAAAGGAATTGTAGTTTACGGGTCATTTGGTAGTAGTTGTATCTTGTGAGGCTTCAAATGTTGTCGATGTGGTAGTAGTTGTATCATGAGAAAGAGTGCTTGAATGGTAATCGTTATCACATGTTTGAGCTTCCAAAATAACTTGAGTAGGGTAAAGTCGGCACTGCTCAAATATAAAACTATTTCGAGCTTTCCAAATAGACCATGCAATTGTAGCAAATGATGATAAAAACTGTGTTCGGGCTACTATCGACTGGATAAGTAGAAGCATAGAGTTAATACGTGTGGTGATAGTGCCCGATGTTGCGTCAAAACGAAGACCCATTGCAGACCCAAACCAGACAGATTTGGTACATTCACATTCAAACAACAAATGTTCGATAGTTTCAGGGTATGACATGCATATAGGACATGAAGGTGTCTTTGATTTCATAGTGCCAAACAAGTTTATCTAATGCTCCAGAACTAGAGACAGGTATACGGGACACAAAATCTGCCTCGACAGGAAATACGCATGTAGCTTCCTATTATCCCATTTCCCGTCTATAATGAAATCATCAGGGCCGTTTCAAGCTAATTTGAGGTCCGGAGCTAAATAAAAAAGTGGGGCCCTAATAACATCTTTTTTTAATAAAAGATTTCGAGCTTTTTTAGATGCAAAATCATCAATAATAGTATCAATATTAATGTTGTCCAATATATTTTTCTCAATGCATAACATAGCCAACTCATTCAATATTTCTTGTGACATTGATGATCTCAAATAGTTTTTTAATAATTTTAATTTTGAAAAGCTTCTTTCGGCCGATGTGACGGTAACGGGTATAGTTAATAAAATTCGATATGCAATGGAAGCATTTGGATAAATACCTTCTTCTTTTTTTTTTTAATAAACTCTAAAATTTCAAATGCGGTCATAATCACATTTGGCAAAGTCATTTGCAATACTTTGAGTTCCGTAAACAATTCATTTACATCTACATCACACATATTATTATGAGAAAACTTGTTTGCGAAATTAGTACAACTTTCTTTAAGTTCCACATCATCCAATGACTTTAATTTTTTGAATTATATAAAAAACCAAAAATATTTTCAAAGGTTGTTATTTGCTCAAATCTAGCTTCTAATGAAATAATTGCCTAATCAACAACAACAAAAAAATACTCAACTCTAAAAGCTTATTCGGGTGATTCAAATTCATATTCATCTTCATTATTAATTTCATCAAATTGTCTTTTTCTAGTAACTCGGCGTTTTTTTTGGAAATATTGGTTCAACATCCATATTAAATGCAATAGCTTTGGCATTAACTATACTGGTGGCAAAACCATCCTTTCTATAATTTTTGAAAAATGTCATGGTATCGTTTAATAGATCAATAGTGGCATCAAGACAAAGAGTTTTAGTTTGCAACTTTTTACCAACCATATTAATAGAAAATAAAATATCATACCAAATCACCATAGCAAGTAAAAATTCATAACTTTCGATAGCATTAACTAAACTTTCGGCTTCACTTTTTGATAATGCATCATCACATGATTGTTAATTTCATCATCAATAGTGACATTTTCATGTGTAATATTGGCGGATTCATTTGCTGCATTTTCTTGTTCATTTAAAACACTAGAACTAGAAAAGCCTAGTTTTTAACAAATGATGTAAGAACCGGGTTTGATTTAAAGCCTAGTTTTTAACAAATGATGTAAGAACCGGGTTTGATTTGCCTAGTTTTGTGCAAAACACTTATTCATAGATCCTTTTTGTTTTTCTATAGATTTTTCAATATTCTGGTTTTTTTTTTTTTTCCTTTTTTCATGTCCAAACATATATTTTTTAGGCATCATTTTATTAATTATTACTAAACAGAATTGAGAGGTGGGAGGGAAAAAAGTCAAACCTGAGACCTGCTATGAAGAAGCCGATCAGTGACAAACAACAGGCAACAAGCCAACAACCTCTATATTTCCACAAGACAACAACTCTCACTAAATCTTGAATCAAAAACAGAAAAACTCTTCTACTTTTGTGGTGAATCTGCAAATCTAGAAGGCAACCACACACACAAAAATGCTTGTAAAATAACGTTAGACATGACATAATGAAGCAAACCTAAATTTATTAAAAAAAAAACATCATAGAAAAATACCACTTACATTAAGGTGGGATCGGTTGTAAGACTAGAATCATAAAAAAAAAAAAAAAGGGTTTATGCTTCAATTTCATAATCGAGTGAGGGAGTCAGGGAAAATTTCATGCCTAGAACTAGAAAAAAAAAGAGGGTTTTATCATAAAACGAATCTTAGAGTTTTGTAAGTCCTTTTTAGTCATTTTTGGGTATAACTTATATGCTTCAATTTCTTTTACCAATTTTTTTACGCCCTTTTTATATGAAAATTTTTTTGGGCCTTTTTTATATCAAAATTTTTTTGGGCCTCAAAACTAACTAAATATATAAGCTATATAAAGGAATTTGGGGCCCTAGGAATTCGGGGGCCCGGAGCGGTTGACCACCTCGCACATGTCCACGCTACGGCCCTGGAAATCATAGACAAGACTATTGTTCATAAACGGGCCTCGAGGCTCACGAGTAAAAATCAGCATCATAAGGCACCCCTTGTAGAAGAAGATCTCGCCCATGAAGAAGACTTGCCATGACCAGGAAGGACGAGAACCTTTATTAGCAGCTAAAAGGTTCCGATTTGGAAAGTATATGCCTTTGAGTATGCGATATGGTGACCCGTGGGCATCAATTATCGACATTTATTATGTATTAACTAAACTTAATTTTTTCTAATATTTCGACAAAATGCATTTAAATATACATAAATTACATATGTCTATGTACTTCCATTCAATACATTTATCAATATATTAGAATATTTGAAGTTTAATTAATGCACATTAAATGTCAATAATCGGTAGTCACTGGACACCATATAGCAAAACCCATTTATAAATTTAGATAAAAATACAAAGTTATAATTTAATATTAACATTTCAGAGGGTTAGCATAATGTTGACATGATTATTTGTTTATTGACGTTTTAATCAACTACATTTGTCGAAGAAACCCCATCTCATCCCCGTTTCTAGTTCGGCAGGTGTACACAAGCAGCAGCCCGTGTATACCCAGAGCTGTGTTTAAGCTTCAAAAGCGTTTTTTGAACGACATATATAAACTTTTAATAGATTTTCCTAACTCATTTATATTTGTAATAAAAATTCTTTCTAAAATTTCATATTAAAATGTTGATCTAAATACAATATACTTAAATAGTGTTCATTCACGAAATGATACGTTTATTGACTAATAATTAATAATATATATCCTAATATTTTAAATACAACATTAAAGGTTGTAGTTATCATCTCATTTTCTCTAAATGTTAGATGTTACCGATTCCAACAACATTCAGTAAAGAAAACATTCTCGAATACGCATCTTTCGACATCATCGTGTTTATTTCATTGCAGTAGTTACATATTTAATTACCTATAGTTTTTCATGACTCTATCTAATAAGACTGACTTTTTGGTTTCCGAATTCTTTTTTTTTTAATGATGATATTATTTCTACTTAATTATCGTGACTTAATTTTTTGTACCATTCTATTTGGGGCTTATTGTCATGAAGTCATCACTAAAAGCTTCCTTGTAACTATTAGTTATTGGACGAAGTAAGTCTAATAAGCTCATCGTTATAAAATAAGTCACAAAAATAAATAAGATTAACTAAAAGTAAAATCAATAATCTTATAAGCCATAAATAAGTTTTAGTAGACACCCAATGTCTTGAAATAACGTGTTGTGGAATTCATGATATCGTAAATTGGCTTTAATTGTAAAATTTAATTCCGAACATATTTCAAAATAAAGCACAATCTTATAATGTCTATAGTTAAAGAAATATGTGTAATATCATGATATGTTATGTGCATTTTGATCAATTGATTTCAAACAATGTAAGGTTAGTTACATAAACCATGTCCATGATCATTTAATCGTTTCGTCTGTTTAACTACATATCAAACTTCAAATCTCTATTAGTAAACATCGTAAGATAATCAGAAAAGAATACGATAATATCAATTATCAATTAACCCGTATACATCAAACCCAATAATGTCCGCTTTTTCCGCTCGAATAACTAAATAGAAAACCTTATTCGTTTACCCGTCTGATTACATAAGTTGAAGGTAACAAACTAGACAGCATATGCACTGAGGGACATGAGACGCTTTTCTGCTCTAGCTGCTTCTTCTTCTTCATCTTCAACTACGGCGCAAAAAATCACAAATCAAATTAAACCCAAACCTCAAAATCAATCAATTCCTCAATCCAACTCATCAATCCACCAAAAAAACCCTAAAATCCCCACCAATAATTTCACTTCAAAAAGTAACTTTTCTTCCATAAACCCTAATTTCAAAACCCAAAATCCCAAATCAATTGATCATCACTACATTTCCCAAATTCTTTCAAGAAAAGATTGGTACTTGTTACTAACCCATGACTTAAAATTCAATAAATTTACACTAAACCCTAGAATTATTGTAAGTGTTTTGCAAAATCAAGAAAACCCATTACAAAGTTTGGTTTTTTATTTGTGGGTTTCGAATATTAATCCATTATTTGCAAAGAATCAGTTAATTCGAGGTGTTTTAGGTAATACCCTTTATCGAAAAGGTCCGGTTTTGTTGTCGAAAGAAGTTATTGATCTTGTTAGGAGTTCTGGGTGTTGTGTTACTGAGGATTCGCTTTGTATTTTGATTAGTAGTTGGGGGAGATTAGGTTTAGCTAAGTATTGTGCGCGAGTTTTTGATCAGATTTCATCGTTAGGACTTGTGCCTAGTACTAGATTGTATAATGCGGTTATTGATGCGTTGGTTAAGTCGAATGCACTTGATTTAGCTTATTTGAAATTTCAACAAATGAAGGCGGATAGATGTGTTCCGGATAGGTTTACTTATAATTTTTTAATTCATGGAGTGTGTAAAGTTGGAGTTGTGGATGAAGCTTCGCGGTTAGTGAAACAAATGAGAGAAATGGGATATTTGCCGAATGTATTTACGTATACAATACTTATTGATGGATATTGTAATGCAAAACGGATCAATGAAGCGTTTAAGGTTTTGGAGAATATGAAAGAGAGTAATGTGAAGCCTAATGAGACTACATTTAGATCTTTGGTTAATGGTGTATTTCGTAATAAGAATCCAGTCGAGGCTTATAAATTATTATCTGATTTTGTGGGCAACGAACAGGTCTTGCCTGTAGCAGTCTGCGAATCTGTTTTACATTGTCTTTCGACCAATTCTTTACCCAAAGAAACCGGGATTTTCTTGAAGAAAATCATTGACAGAGGTTATATTCCGGATACTATGACATTAAACACTACTATAACTTGTTTACTTAAAGGAACCAATTTAACAGAAACGTGTGATATCGTTGACAGTTTGATTGGAAAAGGTTTGACTTTTGGATTTAATACTTATGTTCTTCTTGTTGAGTCTTTATACAAGAACGGTAAGTTAGAGGCGGGAAATCGGTATTTAAATCAGATTTTTGAAAATGGGCTCTTAACGAATGTGATATCATTTAACATGATAATTGACTGTTTCTGCAAGACAGGTATGATTGATAAAGCAATGAAAACGTTTCTAGATATGCTTCAAACTCGTATCTTTCCAGATCTTGTAACTTTCAACACTTTATTATCGTGGCATTGCAAGAATGGTGATATGTGTGAATCCCGTGAGCTTCTAAGAATGCTCTTACAACATGGTTTAAAACCGGACATTTATACTTTTAGTTCAATACTCTACGGTCTTTGTAGGACACACCAAATTGATGATGCGTTTGACTGTTTAAACGAGATGGTTGATTGGGGTGTTCGTCCAGACACTATAACATACAATATCCTGATTCGTTCGTTGTGCATTATCGGTGATATATCTAAAGCAAAGTCGTTGCTAAAGACGATGCAAGTCAATGGTATAAAACCGGATGTTTATTCTTTCAATGCTTTGATCCAAAACTTCTGTAGGCTGAAGGAGGTCGAGAAGGCCCAAAAAGTCCTTGTGACGATGTTGACTTTAGGTTTGACTCCGGATAATTTTACTTATAGCGCCTTTATAAAGATTTTGTGTGATTTAGGGAGATATAAAGAGGCTAAAGAGTTGTTTCTCTCGATGGAAGATAACGGATGTAACCCTGATTCTTTTACATGTAATTTGTTTATTGATAGATTAGTCCAGTCTGCTAGGTTCGTTGAGGCCCGAGATATCTTTCTCGAGTATAAAGAGAAGGGAATTTTGTTGAAACCTATCTCGATTTTATAATGAAAATTATACAAGAAATTCAAAATCTTTGTTTATTGTTATACACTTATACCTTTGGCCTTGATAGTTAATAATCCTGGAGTTGCCTTGCAGCCTCATTTCCGGTTTCATTTTACAGTTAATCAAAGGTACGTGGCATAAACTTAGATCTCTACTGATAGATAAACTCTAGTTTTATCCTTCGCTCTTATTCGAGTATTGAGACTTAAAATCGTGACAGTCCTCTTTTAATATTTGGATAAACAGCTTCTGTTTTCATTTAGGGGGAAATATAATCAGTTTTGGATAATTTAATTTCATATTGTCTGCAGAAAAAGAAACTGATTATCTGATTATTACCTACAACTTCAAACAGAAGAAACACATCGGGACACAGTATTCTACACTCCACATTTTTGTGACCGATTATCTGTTTCTTATTATTTAAAGGGAAGAATGACCTAAAAGTGCAACCAGGTTCTCTTTTTTATGCCAACTTGTGCAACAAAGTCGATTTATTTTACCATTTTATGCATTCATGTTTCAAGTTATTACCATTTTTTCACTAACTTATGCAACCTAGTGGATATGTTACCATTTACGGCAACCGATCATCTGTTGCGTAAATCGGTAACAACTTAAAAACATGAATGCATATAATGGTCAAAAACTCGCTTTGTTGCATATGTTGGTAAAAATGTAAAAATTGGTTGTATTCATAAACCGTTTGTCCTGTATTTAATATGACATGCTCTAAAACGTACGTTCTAACACCCCCCTTAGTATAAATCAGACCTTGTATTTTAATCAGAAGCTATTATGTTCAAGAAATATGCAACATTAAATTTCTGTAAGTTTCCTCATAAGATCACCTAGTTACCCATTGTTATCAAGAGAAAAAGATCGATGATATTGATACGAGTCTAGAAAATATCTTTTTTATGAATGTTGAAGGGTACTTTGGACATTTTGTCAACACATTTTTGGAACTATGTGATCAGTCAAACGTTGTTTTCCCTGAGAGGCCTTTATCAGTATTACCTTTGTGTCCCTGTTGTGTGGCGTATATATTAATTAAACATATGAAAGAAAAGGTGACCGCTGCATTCTTCAGGTGCATACCTATGTTGAGTCAGTTTGAAACATTAAAAGTAAGATTTGACCTTGTCGTCAAACATGGCATTTGTTAAAATTAAAAAAATTACAGTAAATTAGCGAAAGTGTAAACACGTCCTTCATTTACGTAAGCCGTTTATGTTTTATTGTGTTTATGTTTTATAGTGTTATATCATCAGCGAACTCTAGTATCAACATGAGATACGAATCCTTAACATTTAAATTAGGTTTGAAACAATCTGGTACCCGAAACTACAAGAATTGAACAGAATTTAAATTAGGTTTGATTATAGCAAATAAATGTAGATGATAAACGGTTGGTGAGTTCCTCCAACTGCTGTCTCTTGTTAGTCAGTCCTAACTTAACCAAAATTTATCGTTTTTCTTCTCATTTACCAATCAAATTTTACGATTCTTACACGTTCAATGAATCTTTTTTAACACTCTTTTTAACAGTCTTGGTTGGTTTTGCCCACAAATATGAATTTGTGTGTTCGTCAATTATTTAATAAATGTCAGATAATCTCATTTATGTATCTATGTTCGATCAGTTACCAACATGGCTTCCTCGATTTTTGTTATTCAAGGGATTTTAGCTCTGATGATGCTATTTGTTCTGTTCAGCTTCGAATTAGGTACCGTTTGATGAACAAATGATAAAATTAGGAAATATTAGATCCATTTTTTATTTATGAAAGTGGTTTGATCCAGGGAAAAGTGAAACGGGAATTGCTGGAACCGGGATTGGATATTTACCTGAACCAGGTGGTGGAGCCGGATATGATGGTGGTCATGAAGAACCTGGGGAGCTTGTTGTAAAGGCTCTTAAATGTTTCAACGAGAAACATGTAAGTAAACTTTTTAACATTCAATGTCGAACGAAGTACATTTCAATTCCAATATCTTTAAAACTTCATGATTAATTCGTTAATTAGACTAAACTCTGTGATATATATTATAATACGAAAGATGGTGTTAGATTTGGACGGAAATCCATGTAATATATGTAGTTAAAGTGTGTTTTGACTTAAAAAAGCAAAACTCTTTGTGTTTATAACAGATTTACAGCAGCTGTGAAGAATCTTGTAGGTTGACCGAGAGTGGTCAACTCCACATACCACCTGAATACACCGACAAATACTGTAACGGGCCATGCCTACACGAGACAGACCTCGTGCTTGCCTGTATTGATGATATTTTTTCACACTTTATTTTCTACAATCACGCTACCATAAAGGACGTGAAAGAAACGATCAAAACTGGTTGTAGCTATGGCCCACACAGAGGTAATCAAGAAACCCAAATTTAACAATCTGTCTTTGTAAAATTGTCAGAATAAAAGAAAAACAGAGTTAAATGTATAAATCGTCCATAACGTTTGCTTAGATGACAAGGACAATTTATGCAAAAAGGTTTGGACTTGTTAGTTGCATCCGCACAAAGAGTTCCCCACATGAACGATACATGCACTTTCAAAACCCTAAGGACGTAACCTGCAATCTGAGCAAATGTTAGTGACTATATATGCAATTAACTCAAATAAAACGCGATAGTGTCTGCATTAAGCTGTAGTATTTCTACAAAAATAATGGTTGGCGTTTTTTTGAATGAATAAAAGTTGAAAAATACTATTCGAAAAATGATGTAATTCTTTTTGATGCTTTCTTTTTGTCGTTTGCAGGTGATTTTAATGTGGCCGGGCACATCGAAGGATATGAAAGCAATTCATACAAACATATGTCATACCCTATAGTAGTACTATTTGGCCTTCAATCTTTCATTATTGTTCTTGATCTAATATTGTTCTGACCATTTTGTTTTTGTTTTTATGAGCAAGTACTATTGTCGATTAGTGGTCTCAAACTCTCAATGCTTAAATTATGTCTTGTTTTATATTGATTTTCGCTTAAGTATTACTAAACGGTACTGTATAAGTTATTCATCATGACAGTAGATGTTGATTTGTTGTTAAGAAAGCTCTAAACTCGTATGTCATTATAAATGTTTCTTGATATCGGGGTTCCTTGACTGTGCTACCAATGGGGTTTTCTTCATCCGTGGATAATACTTATGGGTTCGGAAATTTGCGCAGGGTTTTTTCAAGTAAGTGATTTCCTTCCAACATTTTTTGAAATCGATTTGTGGGGGTTCAGATTGTGGCATGTTTGGTTTGCAGAAGTGATAAGTTTCTAACGAGTTGGCACAATTTGAAATTTGATATAAGTCACGTAAAAAAAAAAAAAAAAAACTATGCGGGGTTAGGTGTGAGCAAAAAATCGAACCAAAATAAAATGTGGCGTTTTATTTTTTGATTTATGAAAAATAGAAATATCCGTTCGGTTTGTGTTTCATCCTAAAAATCGAATCAAACCATTCAAAATATACCACACAAAATCATACCTTTTTATATTTAACTATTATGATTATAGAAGTGATCAAATAAAAAGGACATTAAATGTTATGACTCTCCTCACATTTCCAATGGTATTACGGATATTTCAAACCCTATCCCACTTTTTATTTTCTTTTATTTTTATTTAATTTTGATTTTGATTTTAATTTTAATTTTTAATTTTCGGAACTTTTTTTTTTCTTTTCGTTTTTTGTATATAAAAATATGACAACCGCGTTTTCGATTTATTATTCGGGTGTGCCATCTGTCATTCTTACTTTATCGATATTTTTGTATTGAACCTATTATTATTATTGTTTCGGTTATCACGCTTTATTTATTTGTTTAGTCATGATTTTATTTATTACTTTGTCCTTCGTGACGGAAGCGTTTTAGTTACCTAAGTTGCCTATTAGATATAAGCATACTCTTAAGATAAGTTAGGGTGTTTTATGTCTTCGATTATCGGAATAAAATAACGTTATTAACATTACAAAGTTGGTCCTTTCTAACGGGTTAATTCCGTGCCTAAGATACTATCGTAAAAGTATGAAACAACCGGAAATCGAAAGTCGAAAAAGTGTCGCGAAAACAGCCACCACTGCGCCGTAGTTGGTGACTACTGCGACGTAGTGTGTTCCTACTGCGCCGCAGTGCCGGTTTCGGGCACAAAACGTTAGTCTACCCGACTTAACTGAAGGTCACCGGAGTTAAAGTTAAATGAAAACTTAAGTATTTTATTTGTAGAGAGCATGTATTGAGATATCTATAAATAGAGTGATGTGTGTGTTTAGTTAGTTGTCTTTGAACCCGGACTCTCTTGAGTACCGTAGAGCTTCAACATCTAGTAAATGGCTATTCCCGCCAAAATCACACTATCAATGATATCTTTACATTCTCTTTCAATTAACCAATTCTCAGTTCAATTACTGTTAAGATTCACTCAAATTGAGAGATTTTGTATCTCAATTTGATCATGCAATTCACCGATTTAGTTTTGTCATAATGAAAAATCATGTCAAGTGGTATCAGAGCAGAAAAAATCATTTGATTAGATTCAATTGATTCTGGTTCATCAATTTGACTTGATTCGAGTGAATTTAGTCAAATTATCAGTGTTTTGTTGAATCGAAGAAGTTCAAATTAAAATTGAGGAAAGTTATTGAAAAATTTGTGAAGATTAGTCAGTTTTTGGTGGAATTGTTGTTATAGTAATCAATTGGAGGTGATCGAAGTCTGAAGCTAATCCACGAGTTATCAATTTATGAAGTTTGAAGGTGTTTTGGTGTTTATGCAATGATTTTGAGCTTATCAGAGCTGAAATTGAAGAATTGAAATTCAGGTTTAAATTAATTCGGATGATGAAGCAGTTCATCGGAATTAAATTGAAATTGTGATTGATGAAGAGTAGATTGAATCTGATGATCATGAAGCTAAGGATCTACTCGGAATTTGAATTTTGCATGCTAATACAAGCTTAGATTAGTGATTTGTCAATTTAAGCAACTTATGTCAATTAATCTATGATTTGTTTGGAGCTAATCAGCTAGTTATCAAATTGAAGATATGAAGTTGTAGAAGTTTTGATGAAACTGTAATTGATGAAGAGAAGATTGGAGCTGATGAACACAAATCTAAGAATCTACTCATAATTAATGTCTGCATGCTATCCAAGTCTAGATAAGTGTTTTATCAATTCAATTCAATCAAGTTAATTCAGTTGATTTAGTTGCTGATTTTAGTTTGGAAGTTGTTAGTGATGAGATTGTGTGATGATGTTGTTGTTTGAAGATGTGGATTTGATATAGATAGTTATGATGATATTGTTTGAAGTTTTGTGTTGAAGCTGATGGTAGTAATGATATTGATATTGATGTTAGTTCGGATGAGTGTAATGCAACTGGAAATGTTGATTGGTGTGGAACTCATCACGAAGAATCATCTGTTTTGAAGTGTTGAAGTTTGTGAAGAAATGAAGTTTATGAAACTTACATTGGAGAATCAGTTGATTAGAAGATTGTTTGATTTGAAGATGTTCATTTGAGGGAGAAAATAGTTCAATTTGGTTGAAGAGAGATTTTTGATAATGAAGTGTGAAATGCTAACAATGGAGAATCAGTTAAGTGAGATATGTTACAAGTTACTAATTTATAGGAAAATCCATCACACAAAGATACGTTACAAGTTACTAATTTATAAGCTAAAATAGTAGTTGTAGTTTAATATTTCTAAAATTTTCGTATGTTTTGAATATAATATATATTGTTATTTCGGGTAGTCAATGGATGAAAAAATTTCATCAATATCCGATCCACTACAAATTTAAAACATCCATATTCATATCCATATCCATTATTCGTCCATTTAGTTCATCCATATCTACTATAAATGGATCGGATCGGATGGATATCCGATGGATCGGATTATGATTGCCAATCGTAGTTGCGATGACACATAAAACCCCCAAAATCCTTTACATTTTGCGATTTGTCCACCATAACTTCCGAATTTCATCACGATTTTAATATCTAAACTTCAAAAACATATTGAATCCTCTTCTAACAGGATTATCCTAAAAAAGCCTTCGTAATTCAAAGGCAAAAAAGTTCTAAATTTGGATTTTTCTTTTTGAAGTTATTCAAGATTTTCTATTTTTATAAGTAACTATTATACATTCCTAATTTATTCTAAATGCTTAATTACCTGTTTAAGCCTAAGATTTATATGAAATCTTTGTTTGAATTTTTTTCTCTTCTAAATTTACAATTTTCTCGTTACTTGTTTAATTTCAAATTTGATTAACGTCTTATAACGTTTTAATTACTTGTTGAAGTTCAAAACTTATAAATAAATTTTGGAAAAGATGCATATATAAATATAAATAAATAGTAATTTTTTTTTGTTATAAACATTATTGTGGTGAAAAAACATATAGCTTTTTTTTCTCCTTTTTTTTGTATTTTATGTGAGTTAGAAAAAGAAAGACAAATTAAAAATAGAATTCTTTTTTATTTTAATATTTTGGAACAATTTTTTATAAAACCATCTAAACTAAAGTAAATTAAAATAATCAGGAAATTATTTTTTCTTCGAGAAGTTCCTTAAAATCTCGCTCCAAAAAATTATGTTTACTTAACAACGTTTAAACATCTCCAAAAGATAGAATATTTATTTTTGACCAGTTAAGGAATCGTTCTATATTAGTTCTAAAACCGTTACAGAAAATTGTTTCTGGACACTCTCTGTCAAGTGATGGCTGATTACATTACATTGAAACTTTACAACATTGATGTTAAACCGTTATAGTATGTTTATAAAATTCTTAAGTTTGAAACCATTGTTTTCGTATGTTCATAAAATTTTGTAATACCAATCAAAAAAAATTTTGTACTTTAATAACATCAAATGTTATGGGACCTATTTTTTAATATCGCATAGGGTCATCGAAAAACATCCAACAACCCTAATTACTAGAATAAAAAGGTATTCATAATGAATTTAAATCAAATCAGCATGACATGATTGCTATTTCTTGGACATACGTGAGTATGAATACGTGGTCTTCAATTTTACACACTTTATTATTCAGAATAAAATAAAATATTTTTTAAGAAAATCTAATACCCTATTTCTTGATTGTCTTCATACCTACCCAGTTACGACATCCCAATGTTATGGAACATTTGAAGTACACAAAGCATATTATTAAATTCAAAGTTATATTTTCTTTTATTAATTTTTAGGTTTTACTAATGACAAACCTAGTTGCCTTTTTAATTTATTTTTTCACTAATATAAAAATGATGATTTGAATATATATAGCTGACTTTTATTAATGTAGAGTAAATAAATCACGTAACATTTATGAAACACGGTCATGTTAATAGCAATTTTTTTTATTGAATGCAAAATATCATTCAAAATAAATAATCAATTAAGATATATAATTTTCTAAAAATCAAAACACATAATGTTGATCATTCATCCCATTTTAATTTAATGTCTAAACTTATATTGAGTTAACATTATGCTATTTTGAATAAAACTTAAAATATGGAGAACTATATTCAAAACATATGAAAAGATTAAATTCAAAGTTTATACGAAGTATAGGTTGTTTGTCATAAATAAAACATTAGGAAAAATAATAAAGTCATAGTGTAAATAGGTGCATAAATTTCTAGTTTTTATTGTAGTCATGTAGGACAAGTTGTTCGAAACTCAGGCACTAAATAAATGACTCCATCATCACGTCTATTATATATACAGGACAACATGGTGTTCTACTCAGAAGATAAGTCCCACTGGTTGCAACAAGACTTCGTTGTCGACAACCAACATTGGTGATTAAAGTGGCCAACCAATAAGTTCGCTAATTTTAGATACTTTTTTTTAAACGTCAAACTAACTAACAGAGTGACAATATGATTTCATTGAGGTTTGAATTTGATGTTGGATTGAATAAGATTGGTTCATGTAAATTTAACATACCTCCTGCAGATGATCCGGAGATGTTGTTGAATAGATTAGCCATCGATGATTCCCAAATTGAGATGATCATGTTAGGATGGAGAATTAGAGAGAAAACACTATGGTGATAATGGAATTGACCAACCCTTATTTGGGTTTATGTTAGTCCTTATATAGATACTCAAGTTAGGAGTATTTATTATTTAGTCTCTGGTGTTTAACAAGTGTTTATATTTAAGCTCTCATAGTTCCGATCACCTAATGGGAAATCTATAGTGTCGGTAAGGTAAATACGTCCATCGAATATTTACTAGACACAGATTTCAGTTAGTGTCAGTCATCATATCAGTAAGGATAAATGATCAATGAGGGTCACAAATAATATGGGTCCAACATTCTCCCACTTGACCGAGTAGATCATTTATCTATGAGTATTGATAAGTCCGTACGAGATAATACTCATTTTGTTTAAAACCGAAATCATAGTTGATAAGTACAGTCGTAGAGAAGAACATCTACTCAGGACCCCCACTAGTCAAACTATGACTCAAATTCAAAACTGAATAAGCAATGATAGACCAACTAAGACAAATTTTGTTATAATAATGTCCAACACAGTCGCGCATAAGGTGTAAATAATAGACAAACAAAATCTGAATAAGGAGGAAAATTTTCATTAATAAATAATAATGACCAATAAGTACAACAATGCTATTAAATTAAGTCTTTTGTAAGCCCCATATTCGACACGTGTCCTACGAATATATTAGGAGGAAGACCTTTGGTCATCGGATCCGCTAGCATGTCATGTGTACTTATGTACTCAACACAAAGAACATTTTCCTCAACCCGTTCGCGTACAAACAGATACTTTGTGTCGAGATACAGCCCAGCGCCAGTCGAACTGTTACTGTTCGAGAAAGTTACAGCAGCTGAGTTATCACAGTAAAGCTTCAATGGTCTAGAGATTGAGTTGACGAGTTTGAGTCCACTGATCAGGTTCCTTAACAACATCCCATGACAGGTTGCATTATAAACGGCAACATATTCAGCCATCATAGTAGATGTTGTGGTCAGTTTGTGTTTATGACTCCGCCAAGAGATTGGTCCGCCAGCTAACATGAAAATATACCCAGAAGTAGATTTATGGTCTTCTTTGCATTTAGCAAAGTCAGAATCAGAATAACCTACTACTTCCAAGTTGTCACTTCTTCTATAAGTTAATTTGTAGTCTTTGGTCCCTTTCAGATATCGTAGAACCTTTTTAGCCGCTTTCCAGTGTGCTAATCCGGGGTTAGATAAGTAACGCCCCAGCATACCAGCGATGTAAGCGATATCCGGTCGAGTACAGACCTGAGCGTACATAATGCTCCCAACTACAGATGAGTAAGGTATCATCCTCATTTCAGCCTTCTCAGTTTCAGTGCTCGGAGTTTGATGAGGTCCAAATACGTCCCCTTTAACTACCGGAGCCACAGTGGGTGTGCAGTGCTGCATGTTATAGCGTTCTAGAATACGGTCAATATAAGCCCTTTGGGAAAGACCTAGAACACCATTACGTCTATCTCGATTTATTTCGATACCTAAAACATAAGAGGCATCACCGAGATCTTTCATGTCGAAATTATGCGAAAGCATTCGCTTCGACTCATGTAGCAGATCCAAGTTGTTACTTGCAAGCAGAATATCATCCACATACAAAACAAGGATAATAAAGTTACTCCCACTGATCTTGAGATAGGTGCATTGATCCACTTGATTCTTTAGGAAGCCATCAGATTTCACGACTTCATCAAATTTAAGGTACCATTGTCGCGATGCTTGTTTCAACCCATATATCGATTTATTCAACTTGCAGACCATGTGCTCTTTACCTTCTGGAATAAATCCTTCAGGTTGCCGCATGTATACGTCTTCTTGCAAGTCACCATTTAGGAAAGCGGTCTTGACATCCATCTGATGTAACTCTAAATCATAATGAGCTACGAGTGCCATGACGATCCTTAGGGAATCTTTACGAGAGACAGGGGAAAAGGTCTCTTGATAATCAATTCCTTCCTTTTGAGTAAAGCCTTTTGCAACCAGTCTGGCCTTATAGCGTTCGACGTTTCCATTCGGGTCTAATTTGGTTTTGAACACCCATTTACATCCAATTACTTTGGATCCTTTAGTGAGTGGAACCAATACCCAAACGCCATTACGCTCCATGGAATTGAGCTCTTCAATCATGGCTTCAATCCATTTAGCGGCCTGATCACTATTAATAGCTTCTCGGTAAGAGGTTGGATCAGTAAGTTTCCCAATGTTTTCGACTTCAGCCAGATAAGTTTCGAAATCATCAAAATTAGTGTTTCTGCGAGCCCTTGATGATCTCCTGAGCTGAATTACGGGTTCTTCAGGAACAAGCGGTTCTTCGGCGTTTAGATTAGGAGGCATAGGAGGTTCAACCGGTTCATTAGGAGATCCAGGTATATCGGGAGCAGCGTTGGGTACAAGAGGAGTTATCGGAGGAATCATAATAACCGACGAGTGGTTTCCCCCCGCTTCTTGTACTTCTTGCAAATCTAAATCAGGATTTGTCGTGCTCCCACTGATCTCTGAATTTTCGAGGAAAGTGGCATGTTGCGTATCTATGATGCGGGTAGAGTGAGAAGGACAGTAAAACCGATAACCTTTTGAGTTCTCGGGATAACCAATAAAGAAACATGTAAGGGTTTTAGAATCCAGTTTCTTTAAGTTAGGGTTATAGACTTTTGCTTCGGCAGGACAGCCCCATACTTTCATATATTTTAGACTCGGTTTCCTACCTGTCCATATCTCATAAGGAGTTTTAGGGACAGATTTTGATGGAACCCTATTGAGTATATGAACAGTTGTTTTTAAGGCCTCAGTCCAAAGAAATTTGGGTAGGTTAGTGTTGGCGAGCATACTTCTCACCATGTCCATTAAAGTTCGGTTTCTCCTTTCAGCAACACCATTCTGTTGAGGAGAACCTGGCATGGTGTATTGGTTAATTATGCCCTGTTCCTTGCAAAAATTATAGAAAGGACCAGGAGCTTGACCAATATCAGTATGTTTACCGTAATACTCACCTCCCCTATCTGATCGGACAACTTTTATCTTATGATCAAGTTGGTTTTCAACCAAAGTTTTATAATCGACAAAAGTTTGTAAGGATTCAGATTTTTCTTTAATCAGATAAAGGTGCATATAACGTGAATAATCGTCAATGAATGTAATAAATGATGTATGTCCTGTTATTGATGCGGGATAGGGGCCACTAATATCAGTATGAATTATTTCCAACAAGTTGGAACATCTGGTGGCTCCTTTCTTATTCCCTTTAGCCATTTTGCCTTTAAGGCATTGAATACATGTTTCAAAATCACTAAAATCAAGAGATGGTAATATTCCTTCTTTTACGAGTCGTGTCATGCGATCTCGTGAGATGTGGCCGAGACGTTTATGCCACAATGTGGAGGAATTCTCTGCTTGTTTAGGTGATTTTGTCTTTGTTTTAGTTATGTCATCAATATTAAGAGACAACAAAGACTGTGAGAAATTATGATCTAGTTCTAGTTTATACAGTAATCCATCCAAAAAACCACAACCAAATAATTCATTATTAAGAGTAAAAGTGATCCTGCCACAACCATGAGTAATTACATAACCTTCAAGATCAAGTCTAGATATAGATACAAGGTTCCGAGTAATTCTCGGTACATATAAGGTATCTATTAATCTAATACACTTTCCGGTATTCATATGTAAATTTAAAGTCCCCATGGCTTCGACATCTAAGAGATCACCATTTCCAACTCTAAGCTTTCTTTGGTCCTTTTGTAGCTTCTGGATTGTAAGGAATCCCTGTAAGGAATTGGTCACATGGACCATAGAACCAGAGTCACCCCACCATGTATTAAATGGAACATCAGTAGTAAAGGAATCAAATATTACGTAAAGAATATTACCTTTCTTAGCTAGCCATTCCTTGAATTTAGAGCAATCTTTCTGTCTGTGCCCTTTGGAGCGACAGAATGGGCAGTTAGTATTGCTTGTCGAGGATTTAGGGCCAGAGGTAGAAGCACCATGATTTTGGACTTTATTTTCAGTCTTGTTACTGTAGTTACCTTTCCTCTTCTTGGGGTTTGAAGTGGTAGTAAGGTGAACAGCAGCTTCAGGTTGAATGTGCTTAAGACGATCTTCCTCTTGAACGCACATAGCAATCAGTTCACTTATCGACCATTTATCTTTCATTGCGTTATAATTCACTTTGAAAGTGTCGAACCGAGCAGGCAAGGAAGTCATTATGAAATGCACAAGAAAGCCATCTGAGACTTCCATTTGCAAATTCTTAAGCTTGTGAGACATGTCAACCATCTTCATTATGTGTTCACGGACACCGTTAGAACCCTCATATTTAAGAGTCAGCATCTGTAGCATTAAACTACTCGCAGTTGCCTTAGACGATCCCTTAAAGTGATCCTCAACAGATGTGAGGTAAGTTTTCACTTTGTCATTATCAGGGATAGCTCCTCGGATGCTGGGATGAATTGAGTTCTTGACCATCATTAGGGACAGCCGATTCGCCCTTTCCCACTTATCAAAGTCCGCTTTCTGAGTAGCAGTAGACTCAGCAGTAATAGCAGCGGGTTCATCATGGCGAATAGCATAGTCCATGTCGAGCATTCCCAGAGTTAGGTAAAGTTGATCCTTCCATGAAGTGAAATTAGCACCAGTAAGTGCCTCAATGCCGAAGTTTGGTACTGTAGTGGAGAATAAGGAGGATTTAGATTTATGATACGAGTTATAGAAGATTTTATAGTGACAGAGTTAGCTATATAAGGCAGACTAAGTAATGTCCCTTAAGATAATAGAACTAGAGTAATGTCTAAAATAAGTAGACCTAATAGTAATGTTCCTGAGACTAAGACCATATAAGTAATGAAGCTAGTGATAGGTAAGCCTATTAAAAAACACCAAAATAATAAGCTAAAGTAAGGCTCTACTTAGATGTTACATCACCTTTGGGCAGAAATAACTAATATCTAAGTAAAATTATGAGCATAAGGTTTATGCAACACAACGTTTGTCTTTTGACCTTTGGGCAACACAATAGAACGTCGTGTTTTAAGGCATAATAAGATTCCTTTTAAGCACACAAGTATATTAAATCACCTTTGGGCAGAATTAATATCCTACGTGTTTATTATGCTAAAGGAAAAATGCAATCATAGGAATCACCTTTGACCTTTGGGCAACAAAAGATGAAAACATGAATATTAGTGCATAAGTATAATAAGGTCACATATAAATAAGGTGACTAAATAAGGTGACCACGACAAATAAGGCAGGGGTCAAGGGGGCTGCGCCCCCTTGCAGGGTCAAGGGGCAGCGCCCTTTGCGGGGTCAAGGGGCTGAGCCCCTTGCTGGGTTTGGGGCAGCGCCCCAAAAGCTAAACGATTTTTATAAATAAGGCAACCAGTAAGACTTTAAAAACGACCAAATTAGGGTCTGTAGTCATTCGTACGGATGAGATTATATTCGTACGGATGAGTATTGATTCGTACGGATGTAAGTCCAGGTTCGTGCGGATGTAAGTCTAGGTTCGTACGGATGTAAGGTTTAAGTTCGTACGGATGTAAGCCTAGGTTCGCACGTATTTAGCCCAGATTCGTACGGATCAACAGTTACGTTCGTGCGTATGAACAAATCAGATTCGTACTAATGAACAAGTCAGGTTCGTACGAATAGGGCTTCATCCGTACGTACGAACAAATCAGGTTCGTACGGATGAACCAATCAGATTCGTACTAATGAACAAGTCAGGTTCGTACGTATAGGACTTCATCCGTACGAACGAGCAAATCAGGTTCGTACGAATGAGCCTTCATTCGCACGAACGAAGTTCGTCGAAATTAGGGTTGCAGTCCAGCCGCCACAGTCTCAAAAAACCCCATTTTTTGCCCAAAAATCAAAATCCGCCGGCCAAATAAGTTGCAGAATCAATAATAGCAATAGCCAAGCGATAAATAAACATGAACCAATGGATAATCACGAGCCATTGGCTCTGATACCACATGTTGGATTAAATAAGATTGGTTCATGTAAATTTAACATACCTCCTGCAGATGATCCGGAGATGTTGTTGAATAGATTAGCCATCGATGATTCCCAAATTGAGATGATCGTGTTAGGATGGAGAATTAGAGAGAAAACACTATGGTGATAATGGAATTGACCAACCCTTATTTGGGTTTATGTTAGTCCTTATATAGATACTCAAGTTAGGAGTATTTATTATTTAGTCCCTGGTGTTTAACAAGTGTTTATATTTAAGCTCTCATAGTTCCGATCACCTAATGGGAAATCTATAGTGTCAGTAAGGTAAATACGTCCATCGAATATTTACTAGACACAGATTTCAGTTAGTGTCAGTCATCATATCAGTAAGGATAAATGATCAATGAGGGTCACAAATAATATGGGTCCAACATTTGAGTCGCAACATTTTAGATACTACTTGCTATATATAGAGAATATAACTAACACTTGTGGTTTAAAATAAATATTGTAAGTTTAAACAAAGAAAAACATGACCGTACCACTTTATCGTTACAGTTGAACAAATCTGAAACAAGACGTGTCGGGTTATGTAAAAACCGGCTTTAGGTTTCTGTAAGATAATTAGGGTGTGTATGTGATGATCCTAGATTTCTCTGTGTATCGTGTAAGTTCACTTTCCGTATTAAGTATTTCGACCCTACAAGATGCTTGGGTTGCACGAAATCCTAATCGGGATAATACAAAGAGAATTGTCAATTTGTGTTCTAGGCACCAAAATCACAAATCAGAAAGGTAAAGGAATTATTGATTTTCGTTGTATCACCAAATGAGACTGATTAATCCGTTTATAGAAACAGTTTAGCGGTTATTGACGGTTTTTCATACAGTTATAACTGTCTGAAACTGTCCAAAATGTTTGGGTTTTGGCGGAAAAATTAAGGTTAGACCTTCATACTGATTCGTAAATATCGTTGACCCCGCAAGGGCGCGCTGCCCCCTTGACCCCTGTTTCACTGTCATGGTTGAGTTCATATTAGCTCAACGAGTGTGCACTCCACATTTCCCTAACTCGTATCCGAGCCGAATATGAAGTCATACCAGTCTCTATTAATCATATTACCTAAATGGCCGTTGATGACACTAAAATCATCAATAGTTTCCAATTCTATGCATTTGGTAAGGATGACCTTTCTAGATATTTCGTAAGGGACTAAATAATTTCAAAATCACATCAACGGTAAACCTAATTGATCGATCAATTATTACTTAGAAGTGGTTGAAATAATGTCGCTTTAGTCATTTTAGTGATAAAAAACAATTAGGAAAGTATAAATGAATCATAATGATTATGATTGATGTCAAAAGTTCGTGCAATTATTAGGTACATGACAAACTTGGAAATTTAATGATATTCATAGTCCATTCTAGATTTTTTAGTTGAAATTGAAAGGTCATCAATATGCTCACGTATACATGAATGTAGCCATGCATGTAGGGAAGTAAAAATTAGCAATTGTTTATGTTCATAAAAGAAGTTTATAATATATTCTATTTGGTTTTAACGAGCATTTTTTAAACACGCTTTTTCTATAATGTAGTTATTTATATTGGGTATAAAATATTTCAGGGATTGAAAATTAAAAGATAATTGATTAAAATATTCTTTTATTTTATTGGTATTGTTAATTTGAAAACTTAACTTTCTCTAATAATTATTAAAGTTTTTAAAATATATATTAATTAATATTTATTTTCTAGATATATAAATTCAATTTAAACAAAAATTTAAATTTTCGAGTGATTTTTTATGCATTAATCTCATACCCGAAGTGACATAACATACATTAATATAATTTTATCGATATAAACTTTTTAATCTCGCTGCATCTCACGGGTTCTCTGCTAGTATATACAATCTAACTTGATCAAATTATAAACAATCAAAACCGTTTGTATTTCCATATTGGTTAAATGTCAAAGTTTTAGGAATCGGTGTATGTTTGGTTGGAGGCTTATGAAGGCTTGAGTTTATGTTATCATTCATAAGTCTTGTTTGGTTGTCAATTTTGTAAAGAACTTATTAAAATAATAAGCTCCAACAAACTCCAAAACTATAAGCTATTTGAAATAGGTTATGAAAAAGGCTTAAATGTATGCTAAATGAAATAACATAAATACCCTTATACTAATTATATACATATTTCTATATACAATTTTACGTCTTTTAACAATAAAATAAACTTCAATTGAAGCTCCAGACCCTACCATAAGCTCAAGCTCCAACTTAAGTCTACGCTCAAACTCCAACTATTTACACCAAACACACATACTCTAAAAGAAATTAAAAAAATATACATAAATCTATTTTTTACATATTCATTGAATAGTTAAAACATCTTACTAAATGTTAGGGATAGTAATTTGTAATTCATACTCTTGTAGATGAATATCGTTTTCGTTTATGAAAGGCTTGTTGGTTTTTTTATTAACAAATTAAACTTGCAATGTTAAATGTTGTGACCTTTACCTTAGGACTCGAAAAACCAAAAGAACTGGACGTGTTTAGGAGTGAAAAATCGTACTAAAATGGTGTATCTGGTGCAGAATACAGTTGTCGATATTTCATTTTTGATTCATGCTTAGGTTGAGATACATCACGTCGATCCTAACAAGAAAACCGAACCGAATGAAGAAGAAATGGACTTTACATATTTTTTCGAACGTCGATGTAACCAAGCAAAACCGAACCAACTGAAGAAGAACTAGATACACTACTACATTTATAGTTATCTAGACCCATACATTTAGACCGGTAAAAATATAATAGGTCTATATAATAAGTTCCGCCAAAACTAAAAGTGATAACAGGTCTTAATATATCATGGGAACCGGTCTAAATATGTTAAGAGGTCTAAGTAAGAAATGAGAGCGATTATATTTAAATGAGGGGTCTAGATAGTATTATATGAACCGGTCTAAATGTATCAAGAGGTCTAGAAAGAAAATGCAAACGACTAATTCTAAATCACCTGGTCTAGATAAGATTTTGTGGAGATTTTTAAACGTGCCCAGTAAAATTCTCCTAAAAACTAGTTATTTTATAACTTCTATTCTCTATATCTATCATTGATTACATTTATTCAAAAAACAAAAAAAAAACTCCATTAATGCTCTGTGAAAAGTTATTCTTTATTTTGAATTCAACTACCATTTTTTCTAAGGTAATACTATTAAATACCATTTTTTATATATTTTTTTTGAGATAATTTTATGTTTTTAAATTCATATTTGTGTTCATATGAAAATATATTTGTTTCTCTCTGACGAAATCTTCTATATAATTGTCACGAAATTGGTTTATTTCACAGAAAAATTTTGGGCTTTGCATATTTCATTCAATATCACACAAGAAAATTTAGGTTTTGCTCACAGACTTTGTAGATGAGTAAGAAATTGTATTTTTTATTTTGGTTTTAAATTAAATTGTTTCTATAAATTCAAACCCAATTGTAATATTTATGTTGATCTTAATGTGTTTCAGGGACAAAGGAAACTCGGAGAGCCATGTTGGACAAGAAATTATAAGTTTTGGGATCTATTAGTTTTTGGCACTTGAGATTTCATATCAAGTAGTTAGTTTTGTTTAATTTTGTTGAATATTATGTAGTAAATACGATTGGATTATGGTTTTGTATGTACCCGAACGTGTGTTAATACTTTGAATATCTTTATAATATATTTTCGTTTCAATAATAGCACTGAATTTTTTGTTTGGGTTATAAATTCCAGATTAATGTAATCTGTGATTTTAAAATTAGATTTTGGAATTTATGGGACACACGTCTAAAAAGAAAATATTAAGACCTGCTAAAAGAGGTCTAAAAGAAAATATCAAAGGTCTAAAAAGAATATGAATATCATTTAAAATAGGTCTAAAAGACATATTAACCTGTCTAAATGATATTCAAACGTGCGCAAAAAAATTAATAACAGGTCTAATTGATCATATCTTGACCGGTTAGAGAACCGGTCTACATTACTTTTAAGCAAGTAGACCTCTAACATGTAGACGTGTTCAAGAACCGGTCTAACAAGCCTTTACAACCGGTCTATATAACACTTTTTGTAGTAGTGATATTAGTACATAATCTGGTGGTTTTCGTTATGTGCTTTATGTATGCTACAATAAGAATCTTTGTACTTGCACTCTACGCCTTTTCAGCTTTACATATATAAATAAGGTTTTGCTAAATGGTAAGCACTGGGTACCGGATTACTGCATTTAATCAATTAACTTAACTTTATTTTCCATATATATATATTTAAAAAATTCATTTAATATACATTAATTATGAACGTTTTTTCACTTATATTGATCATATTTTCAAATATAAAAGAAAATTTGAAGTTTAATTAATGTGAATTAAATATACTAAACCGGTATCCAGTGAGTACCATTTAGCAAAACCCAAATAAATAAGTGTTTTGCTCTATGGTGTCCAGTGGCCATCAATTATCGACGTTTATTATGCATTAACTAAACTTAAAATTTCCTAATATAGCGACAAAATACATTTAATATACATTAATTATATATGTTTATTTACTTCCATTCAATACATTTAGGAAATTTTCCATTCAATACATTTAGGAAATTTGAAGTTTAATTAATATATTTTAAATGTCAATAATTGATACTCATCGGGCATCATATATAAACTAATAATTATAAATTTATTAATTAATTAATAGATTCTTCTAATTTATAATTTTGATTATTTTCTATAACTTCTAGGGTATTTGTTAGGATACTTGTTAGATTTTCTTTTAGACGACTAAAATCATAAACGAAGACAATGAAAGGTCTAGTGGGTGCTATGCTACCATTGCTACCCCTTCCACAACTAGTCCAATATATTTAATAAAAATCTGGCCCACAACAAAGTTTTAACTTTTAAGTAAAATTACCATTTGGCCACCTCGAAACAGAATATTCAACGAATCGTTCATACACTCTTTCTTATATAAAAAAGAAAAATACTCATACAATCACTAATATTGATGATATACCGCTACTATAAATTGTGTAGATCCGGAAAAGACAAAAAGAATAAATCCGGTTTCATACAATAGAGAGGAGGTGAACAGAGAGAGTGAGGTCCTCGGACTCGAAGGTCTCTAGATTGTCTATAAACTATTTAAAGGACATTTTGTATGTTGGTTTTTATATAAAACAAATGAACATGATTTTTTTTTTCTTTTTTGTTTAACTAAATGAACGAATATGAAGAAAAGTTTTGTTTATCTATTTATGTTTATAATTGTTTGTTTATGTTCATTTATCGATGTTCGTTAACATTCATTTGTATTGCTAGTTTTCATTGAGTATGATACGAATAAAAATGTAGTTGTTTTATGAAATAAATCTTAAAATAGTACTAGTTGCGTAAATTAGTGTTGATAATAAATAAGTATGCAAAATGGCATATATTTAAGATTATATCGATATCTATATTAAAATTTAGGTAAGTAATGTATATTTGCTCGTTTATGTCCGTTTGGGTTCATTTTCATTTATGTTTGTTTATTGTTCAATTATTTTCGTCGAGCAATTAAACAAAAATATATAAACAAACACAAACAAATTTATTTTTCAAACAAACAAACATTAACAAGAAAAATTGTTTATTTAAGGGTTTGTGTTTGTTTGTTTATCCAATTAAAATTAAACAAATGAACATTAATAAACATTGTTTATATTCGTTAAGCCTAAATATCGTTATTTTGGGACCAAAAGTATTTTAATTTGTCGGAAACTAAGAAAATTAAAAGGAGGAGTCTCACTATGTTTAACATTTTAAAACATGTATAAAATAGATGTACATTTAAATTTTAGTTTTCTTAAATTCCAAATAATTATAATTATAGTATGCTTTTAAAAGTAAATATCTTAACATGTTAAACTTAGGTGCTGTTCTTTTGAACCAAAGGTTTTTCCTCAGAATCTGAATACCAGCTCTGAATAATCAGAGGTGGTCCAAAACTCTGAATCTGAATCAATATACTATGTTCTTTTTTCCTTCGTAACATCTGTTTTACTATATTAGTACTAAACTGTTTCATTTATAAAACGTCTTAAATAAAAACATTCATAAAATGTTCAAACATAGTGGCAACATTTTTCAAATAAAGATAATATTCAAACAACATTTTCAACATTTTTGCATTAATTGTGCCGCAAGTTGATCTCGACAATTGATCATATATTGTTGATCTGTTGTATTTCCATGTGGTTGAACCTCGTCCTCATCATACTCGTCTCCATCTTGTACATTCTCGTTAGCATGTACTTCACCTCGATCATATTCGGAGAAAAAATCATCACTTAATCCTTCTTTTCGTATAAAAATATGAATATCAAAGCAAACAATAGTAATATCTCTTTGTTTCACCAAAGAATACGGAGTCATTCTCTTCAAGATGAGAAAACGTGCTTTCAAAACACCAAAAGCACGCTCAATCACGTTTCTAAGTTTAGCGTGAGCGTGATTGAACAAATTAATAAACTAATTGTCTAACATCAATTTGAAGATATAAAAATAATTAACAAAAGAAAAGTTCACATAAAAGTCAATGTAATAGTAGGAGTTTATAGGCAATCGAAAACAAATACATATTAAAAAAAAATTATATCACCTAAATCTAACAAACAATCATCAATATCAATTTATATAACGAAAATAAGTGACAAACCATTGAAAAAAATCAAAAATTATTTGAATTTAAGGATGGAAAACTTACCGGTGAAGAGAAAGAGGTAACAGAGGTAAAAAGAGGTTTTTCATGTAGGGTTGGATCAGAGGTAAAAAGAGGTTTTTTGTCTCTGGTTGAAAAAAAAAAAGAACAACAAAATTTTTAAAACCTCTGACCGGGTCAGAGTTCAGAGCCTATTAAGACTTTTTTTTGAAAAAAGAACAGCACCTTACACTCGAAATTATGTTTTAATATTACGATCGAGTGAAATAACATATTATGTGAGCCACTCTACCCTGCAAGTAGGGGTGTTTAACAAAAACACCTGAAAAACTGAGCCTATGCAGAACTCAAAACTCCAAAAGAAAACGGATAGTCGAAAAACATGAAACCTGAAATCCGAAAAACTCGGTTTATGGAGGATCAGCTACGGTTTTTATTTTCAAATATTTGTGGGTATCCAGACTAAACTGTATATATAAGTTTTAACTAGCTACCAAATAAGAATATAAACATTTATTCGTATATACATTATATACATTATCTTATAAGTGTATAACGTAATCATGATTGATGGATCGTAAAATCGAATGAATCCTTCTAAACATTTAATTTTCATATATTCTATTGTATTGTTATGAATCGCAAAAATCGAATGAATGCTTCTAATCTACTTGTTTTGTCCGAATATATTTTTAGAGTAATTGTTATTATGTATTAGTTAAGTATGTGTTTTACTATGATTATCTTTAAAGTCTTTGATTATATTTCAGATATTAAAATTTTATCTTTTAATTAGTCTGGAATTAACGTCACCTCTAAATTTAGGGTGTATGCGACCTGAACCACATGTAACCGCATTGTTTAGGATATTCAATGTTAGGGTATCTATACTATCTATAAAGCATTTGAACCATAATTCTTAATGTTGAAATTTAAGAAGGAAAATATATAATTGTCCTTCATTTAATTAATAACAATCTATTTATGTTAATTTGTTAGCCTTTTATTTTTTCTTTTTTTTATTTATTATGAAAAAACACATTAAATTCAAAACACAATAAATTTTCAATTTAAAAAAAAAAATTAAACTAGAAAACGCTAAAAAAAAAAAAAAAAAATCTATGTGAGGTCTTGAGTTCGAGCCTCGGGGTCCCTCCTTAGGTGATTATTAGGTGATTTATAACTAACTTTGGTGTATGGTTCGTGGGCCGCATGTGGCCCCGAATCACTAACATTTGCCTTTCTAAAAAAAGAAAACGCTAAAAAATCTAATTACTATTTTTATGGTCCTAAGAGCCGATATATTATATACAATATATATATCACAAAACGAATGAGAAACTATCTGAAATTATTATCACAGTGTAATTTTTTTCGTATTACGTACTTTTTTCTCGCCGCAGCATCGAACGTGTATTTTACTAGTACGTTGATAAGGTATCTGCTCATTAAAGATCGGTTTAGAATAATTAAAATGAGCTACCCATCCCATGATTATGATTCAAAAGAATTGAAAATATATCTAACCCGAACAGTCCCATAAACACCTCACCCTCCATTTCCAAATCTATATATATTAGATTGTATGAAACCGAAACATTTGTACTCTCTCTCTCTCTCTCTCTCTCTCTCTCTCTCTCTCTCTCTCTCTCTCTCTCTCTCTCTCTCTCTCTCTCTCTCACACACACACACACTTTCTAATCAATATATTTACCAAAACTTGTTCTTGTTTTTCCTTGATAACATCACGTAAATGGGAAGATCACCTTGTTGCGAAAAGGAAGGGCTCAAGAAGGGGAGATGGACAGCCGAAGAAGATGAGACATTGATTAAGTACATTGAATCCAATGGCGAAGGTTCTTGGCAATCTTTACCTAAAAATGCCGGTAAAATTTACATATTAACATTTGATCAGTTTAATCATCTTTCATGAATTGAATCTTTAGTCGATTAATATTGTTCTTTAAAAGGACTGTTGAGGTGCGGAAAAAGTTGTAGGTTACGATGGATAAACTACTTGAGAGGAGACTTGAAAAGAGGTAATATTAGCGTCGAAGAGGACGAAACGATCGTCAAGTTACATAAAGCTTTTGGGAACAGGTTTGTTGATCGAATCCTTCATTTTTATGATTCAAATGTGGAAAACTATAAATCATAAATAATTTACGGTTGGAACATTAATAATATGAACTTTTATACGTATACTTTAATGTAGCATGCATGTATAACGTTAAATTATGATTGATGATAAATAGACTAGACACCTAACCCAATAGTTTGGAGGACATTCTTCATAGGACTCTGAGGTGTAAAAGAAAAGGAATATTATATTATTATAATATTATTACATGACTCTTAAAAGCTTAGTTTATTTTATTTATTTATTTTTAGTACTCATACATCTACAGATCTGCTACAACAGATTTATTACAACACCCATTTTACTACGTACGTATTTTTAAACGTGTATATGATATTTACATTAATAACCACGGACAAATAAATAAATAATCGTTAAGAAATGAAAAGCTACACATTGGTAATGTGTACAACTATAAAAAGAATCAAACCTAAAAATGTGTAGATAAACTCGCCACATAAATATACTAAGTGCTTGCGTATATATTGAGTGCAACGAATTACTCTATATACACTTAAAGTGTATAGGCATCATACATTTGTACACATCTTGAGGTAATTATATTATATATAACTCGAGTTATATTGTCAAACAATACATGGCAGCAGAAAATAAAATCATATAGGAAGAATAAAATTGGATTAACTAATATATTTATGTCTTCAATTAATAACAAGTAAGCTATAGATCTAACTATAAGATCTATTTCACGGTTACGTACGCGACACTTTCTTTAGCAACAGACTTGTATGCTACTACACGTTTTGATTCAATCAACCAACTGATAATCTTTTCCTTTGCTTGGAACTCAAAAACCGAAACACAACTTGTTGTGTTGTGTTCGACCGAGAATCACCAAAGGGAAGGAAGGGGATCGATTTCTAGGTCACCAAAAAAATAAACCTAAGGTTTATTATATAGGTGGTATTTACTTGGAGCACAAGTTGTATTATAATTAGGAAACCTCAATAATTACATAATACATCATCCCATTTATTAATTATTATAATTAACTCGTTTAATTAATAATTAGCAAATAATAAACGTATAGTCGTGTCTAAATGTCAATGCGTGCGTTCCCGTAGGCTCTCACATTTACGGACACATATTTGCTAAAACTATTCAAATACCAACAGATCCCACTTTTGAATAATTTTCAAACAAATATGATAACATTGATTAACGTCTAGCTCTATCTTCGGTTTATATCGTTAAACTTTGGAGATGGATCAAAGTCATTCCATTTTAACTTATGTTTCTCATTTCGTGAATCACTTAAGATTACCGAATACAGTCGAGACAGTTCTGGACTTATTTGGGTCCATCCAGGCAAACATCTTAAGTATCCATGAGTGGCCAAGTAAGTATCTAACTTCAGTTTTCACTGAAGGAACAAATCATTTATTGAATACAACTGGTAGTCATCGTATTTCGCAACATTACCAAAAGTAGCCTTTTTGCGACCCTTATCCAGGAGTAGTATTGACTATGATCAAATAATGCACTATGTACACGAGTAGCAACTTGTATCTCAAGTCTAAGGATAACAAACCTTATGAATTATACTTAATGACAAAGATCCATAAGTAATAATTCATGTGAGATAATCCATCATAATGGATACCATGTGAGTTAGTGAACCAAGCTGACTAAACACTCAGATATTGTCTTAATTCATTCATATTCACATATGATCAACCGACAACGGATACTTAAAATAATATTACACAACATTATTCAAGGATAAAATAAGAAAAATAGGATAACAATTATTATAATAAATGAAAGCAAAATATCACAAATATTATTTCATTCATAAATAAAATTGTTTATTACATCCATATATCCAATTACTAAATTCACGGATTTACATGTGATTACTAGATAAACGAATTCCTATGCCCTCAGCTAAGTGAGTTAGCTTCGTCTTTGACAGAGCCTTCGTAAAGGGGTGTGTGCTAAGTTATCATTCGTGTGAAATTTGAGTACTCGAACTTCACCTTGATTGACTTCCTCACGAATATAGTGAAATTTCCTTTGAAAGTGTCTAACTCCTTTCTGAACACCGGGTTCGTTGGCTATGATAATTGAAACAATGTTGTTGCAATACATATCCATAGGAGACTTGGTTGTGGGAAAAATACCAAGTCCAGAAATAATTTCCGGATCCAAACAGCTTCCATTGCAACTTCAGCAGCTGTTATGTACTCTGATTCTGTTGCAGACATGGCTGTAGTGGATTGCTTTTTTTTTTCCAAACTACAACTCCTCCATTCATGGTGAACACATATCCAGTTTGAGATTTGGTGTCATCATGGTCAGTTTGAAATTCGGCGTCACAATACCAGTAACTTTTAGTTCAGCCTCATAATTTCCACCATACACCATAACCATATCTTTAGTAGCCCTAAGGTACTTCAATATGTTTTTCACAGCAATCCAGTTTCTTTCACCTGGATTCTGTTGAAACCTGCTAACGACGTTTTGAGCAAAAGCAATATCAGGTCTTGTGCATCTTACCGCATACATAATAGACCCTATTGCCAAAACATAAGGTATCATTTGCATGCGCTCCACCTATTGAGGTGTAGAGGCGCAATCCTTGATGCTAAGTTTAAGTCGATCTTGCATTGGTAAATATCCACGCTTGGAATTTTCCATACTAAATAAGTTCTCTTTCGTCTTCCAATAGTTATGACCCGCAAAGTGAGCCCCGAAAATTGTCAATCATATCCAAGTAGAGGTGCACAAGAACGAGCACAACTTCACTCAGAACTTGTGACAAAGACTTGGTGTGCATCAGAACACGACGCTTTAGTATTTTATCAATGTAAGCATTCTGACTTAATTCTATCAACCGCTTAGATCTATATCTCGAGATCTTGATTCCTAAAATAAATGTTCTTTCTCCTAAGTCTTTCATGGCAAAACACTTTCCAATATGAGATTTAACATCTTCAAGCATTGGAATTTTGTTTCCCATTAGCAATATGTCATCTACATATAAGACTAGAAAAGTAACATTACTCCCACTGGCTTTTGATACACACATGGCTCATCGAAATTTTAAACGAAATCAAACTTTTTGATTATTTTCATCAAATTTTCTATTCCAACTCCGTGATACTTGCTTAAGTCCATAAATGGATTTTTTTTAAGCTTGCACACCTTGTTGGGATGTAATGGATCAATAAAACCTTCTGGCTGATTCATATAGACGTCTTTGTCTAGATAACCATTCAGAAAGGTTGTCTTGGCATCCATTTTCCATATCTCATAGTCATAGAACGCCGTTATGGCTAAGAGAATTCTAATAGCCCTAATGTTTGCCACTGGGGATTCTAATTAACTTTTAATTGTAAAAAAACGTTTTTTTTATATAAAATTTTCCGTTGCGTCGTAGTGGATGATCATTGCGGCGTAGTGAAGCTTCATATTACTATTCGTCAGTTTTAAATCAAACCTCGATCCCTCCCACAATTTTTGATGTTTTTTAATCCAAAATAAAAATTAACCTATGTTTTGGCTTATACCACTATAGGTATACAACTCGAGTCATATTGTCAAACAATACATGGTAGCGGAAAATAAGATCACATAGGAATAATTAAATCGGATTAATTAATATCTTTACGTCTTAAATTAATAGCAAGAAAGCTATGGATCTAAGTATAAGATCTATTTTACGGTTACGTACGCGACACCTTCTTTAGCAATAGACTTGTATACTAGTACACGTTTTGATTCATCAACTAATTGATAATCTTTTCCTTTGCTTGGAACCCAAAAAACGAAACACAACTTGTTGTGTTGTGTTCGGCCGAGAATCACCAAAAGGAAGGGAAGGGATCGATTTCTAGGTCACCAAAACAATAAACCTAAGGTTTATTATATAAATGGTATTTACTTGGAGTATAAGTTGTATTATAATTAGGAAACCTCCATAATTACGTAATACATCTTTCCATTTATTAATTATTATAATTAACTCATTTAATTAATAATTAGCCTCAAATAATAAACATATAGTCGTGTCTAAATGTCGATGCGTGCGTTCTCGTAGGCTCACACATTTACGGACATATTTTTGCTAAAACTATTCAAATACCAACAATAAGTACATTTTTTTCACTAATATAAAGATGTGGAAATTTTTATTTGTTTATATTACAAATTCTATAAATCCACATCACTTTTATATACATTATAAAATTCAAAGAAAAGATGTATATAAATGAAAACTTTTTTGAAGTGATCTTTTCAACTATATGTACATTTTGAATAACTTTGCGATTTGAGACCACAACTTATTAGATGATGGGTGACCTTGATATTTACGATTAGATCAAAACATGTTGGTTTTAATTATTTTTTATTACATATGAATGTTTAATTCAAGATAAAAAAAAAAACGGAAGAAAATCAGCAAAATAATCTTCTCGCATAACAAAAACTAAAAAGTAATCAACAAATTTGCGAAAACTTTATGCCCAACCTTTTTGTCGCGAATATCAGATATGAAAGTACGATGCAAGAATATTTAAGGTGGCGTTAGAACTAAAAAGAACGGTGCGATAATGTGTCCAAATGTTAACCACTCATTTCAAACATATTTAGTTCTCACGATAAAAATGATTGCAACAAAAATATGTCGCGTACTTAAGTGATTATTATTGAAATAATGGTATATTAGATGACTATTTTGGTTATTTTCTCTAAAAACGGATTTCATAAATAATTAGTCCATATGTCCCATAAGAATTGTATGTAAACAAAAAATATTATAAACAAGAGATAAATATGAAATTAGTGAATATATTAGTTATACCGTAATATAGTTAACCATTGAATTTTGGGATTAAAAAATCTCATTTGTTCCAAAATACACATTTTGAATAATTGTTTGCATCGACTTAATCCCTTTTTAAAATACACAATTTTATAAAATACACAATTTTATAAAATACACATTTTTAAGCAAAAATTATTCAAAATGTAAGTCGATGCAAACAATTTTATCCATAAAATTAAATAGTTTATTAAACATGATGTTCTAATTATCAAACCATATAAGAAATACATTGATTTAAAAAATATTTAGAGTTACATATGTCACGAATTGAAGGTCATAAAACTTGTGATGTTCTATCAAGAGGTTCTAGCTTCTAACTTTTTTAATTATCATCTTCAAGGTGATTTGGGAAAAGATCAACTTGCTTAACCCGTGTATATCTTAGTATATAAAAACTTGTCTTTGGGATAATCTAAATAAAAAAAACATTTTAATTATTATTTTTTGGGAACTAGATAGTTACAATATCTAAACAAAAACCAAAAAGATACCTACGGAATGATATTTTGTGCATTTATGATTCAAGTAACCCATTTTATTTACTCCATTCATGAATAAATGTCCACGATAGAAGGTTACCTTAAATGATAACATGTCCACTTGGTTGCATAAGTCCAAAAACAAACGAAATGGTTGCATTTTTAAGGTATTTTGCTCTTTTATAGTTGACTAATTTAGTACATATTTCTTGTGTAGATGGTCTATTATAGCAAGTCATCTACCAGGTCGAACAGATAATGAGATCAAGAACCATTGGAATTCTCGTCTAAGTCGCCAAATCTATCGTTTCTTCACGAACAAAAACAGTGAGATTTCATCAACAATCGATATAGCCACCTTGGTCAATCAAAAGAAACCAAGAGTTGGTCGGGTAAGACGTAGTGTAGCAAAAAAGTATAACAAGGATAACGTTATCAAGAACAATAATGCAACCACACTAAAGGTTGTGGACAAACAAGTCCATGATGATGTGGGAGATTGTTTAACCTTTGTCACAAAGGATGTTAACGAAAGTCAAGTTTATGACGATGTAATAAGTAATGAGTTGGGATCGAACTGGTTAGGGTTTCAAGATGATGAATTTATCGACATGGGAAGTTTTTTAGAGACTACAACTATTGAGTCAAGTGAGAATTTGGGTATCAATGATGAGGATATGTTAGAACGGTGGTTGGCAGAATTTGATGTCGAAAATCTCATTAACAATGAAAGGAATGTTGATGAAAGAAAAGAAGAAAACTCGAGCTTAAATTCCTCAGAAGGAACGGGGTTATGTTTTGATGATATTGAATGGGATATGGAGTTTGGTTTTAATGGGTTTAATATGTGTGATGAAGAAGATAACATGTTGGTTTGGCCATGGGAAAGTTGCAATCCTTAAGCTCAATGATTCTAGGGTTATGGAACAAAATTTCCAAGGTTTATTTCAGAAAACAATCTTGATGATTTTTAGAACAAAACGTAAGAAAGAAGGGACATCATAACAATCGAAAAGTGGCTGGCGAAGAGCATGGATGATTTAAGCAAACACAAGGACCTATCCCTTGATGAATTCACGATCCTACATTATGAAGCAAATCTAAAAAATATTGTCTTCGTTTTTCAGTTTGCGTTATTTGTTTCTCAATCGATTGTTTTTCCCATTAGTTTTTTTTTTTTGTCTCACAATCCATGTAAAGTTTTATCTTTAGACCATGGACTTGGAGAATGGAGATTGGACAAAATGGTTAACGTATTATTCTTCTCACTTTTGTAAAAAAAAAAAAAAATCCATAATTTAGAAGTGTGTAAAAAGCAAGTGGATAAATGTGGTATTGGAATCGATCACCACAAGTCCACACGTAGTTACAACACAACGATGTATTTGGTTCGTGAATCTACCACAATTAATATATAAACGGGTTTACAAAAATAGACACTCCTCTCAATACTTTTAAATACCCTCGCAATCATTACATGTAAACAGAGGTGCCTTCGACATTATTTTATCTTCGGAGATTCACACATGGATGGAGGGAGACTCTTAATCGACTCTCATAAGCCCTCTCTTTCTCTGTCAACCTCCTCACAAAAAACCCTAACATATGAGTATTGTTTAAAGGATACAAACTTGTTCTCTAAGTTAACTTATTCACAAAGTTAACTTAATTTAACAAATTTCTCAATCTCAATTATATGAATCAAATACCGTCAAAACCTCATTTAATTCAAATTCCTTACACTAATATATCTTTCACGTGGGTCTTCTCTTGATTAACAATCCAATAATCTCGTTCCGTCATTGCCATTCCTAGGACACGCCACTTGACATCCGCAATATCAAGAAGACTTTTGACACAAGACATCTCCGGCTGAACCATCGTCATCATTCCACCACACGTCATCCCACAAACCAAACTATTGCACTACAAAAACTTTGTAACAACTTAGACGATCGATATCTCGATCTACTTATCTGCATATCTGATTGAAGTTTCCGTTAGACACAATTTAGATCAATGTTTCAAGTACCTCATGTTAGAAAATCACAATGATCCAACAAGTTAACGAACCCTCCAAGCTCGTTTTTCCGTAGCTGTGCAAAAACCTACGAAATCTGCAACCAACTTCCACAACTTATAACTTTCTAGATAGATCTCAAATAGAAAATCCCACTGCCAAATTTTATAAATTGTGTCGTGAACCTACAACTAAAATTTCACGACGATCCGATGGCTAACAAACGCGTAATGTCAATACTACCACTGTTGCTCGAATTATGACAAAGAAAAAAAAATTGTTTCTTCGTATTGGCTTCCTCTGAGTTGTGTTATTCTATCTCCTCCAACCTCTCTATGATACACCTTGTTGGGATCGATAACCACATGTAGAATCAACAACATGATATATGTGGTTCAACTTGTGAGCCTAATCCACTACCACAAATCACTATATGTAAATACAAAAATGAACGCTCATCTCAACACTTTTGACTACCCTCACAACTACTCTCAACATAATAGATACAATAACGGAGGCACCCTCGCCATTATTGTATCTCCGAAGATATACACATTTTCACACCCCACCTTTGGCGGAAACGTAGGGTGTAACTGGTTGGACGATCGTCACACCACATGGTATTGAAAATAGAGAATATTCTAATAAATGCAAACATAAATTTTTAAAAACGTGTTATAACGTCGGACAATTACGAGCAATAACTAATGTATTGTGGAGAAACTCCACAATAAGTTTACAATCCAAATAACATGTGACGGGATTTTTCAAAAAATCGACACCGAAAAATACATGAGATTAGTGTAATGAGTGATAAAATCATGATGCGGAATCTGATGAAATGATTGAATTTAAACTGTAATTGAATTAAGACTTTGTTAATTGAAAAACAGAATGTAAAGATATCATTGATAGTGTGATTTTTGCGGGAATAACCACTTATAAAATGTTGAAGCTCTATGGTACTCAAATGAGTTCGGGTTCAAAGATCACTAACTAAACACACACATCACTCTATTTATCGATGGGCAAAGCGGACAATATCATGCTACGGGTGTGCTTAGGCTGTTACAAATGGTATCAGAGACAGGGCCCGGACCGATGTACACAGCTTGGACTTTGTGTCCTATAAGGGGGAGGATTGTAACATCAGTCCCACACTGGTTGGAGAAGGGAAATAATCCTTCTTTATAAGGGGGTTGATACCTCTCCTAGTGTGACACGTTTTGGTTTCGTGCCAGAAGCAAATCCGTGCGTCGGTGGGCAAAGCGGACAATATTCCCGCTACGGGTGTGTTTGGGTTGTTACAATAAGCTTCAATTCGCTAGACATCATTTTCCTACTGAGAGGTCATTGGTCACTAAGTATGTGGAAGGTTTTCATTTTCCCTATAAATCATTTGTTCGTAACCAAGCCACTTTGGAATTAGCTATGGAAGAGGCGGGGCGTGTGGAAGATGATTTGAATACTCGTGATATAAGAAATGGGAAAAACAATTGGAATCCTTTCGAAAAAGCAAAAGTATGATTAAAAAGGAACAATCAGAAATGAAAGATGAAAGATGAAAACAATTAAGTGTAGGAGGTGCGGAGGATTTGGTCACATGGAAAAAGATTGTAAAAGTAAGGATGTGATTTGTTTTAACTGTTGGGAGATGGGACATTTTCCTCCCAATGTACTAAATCGAGAGTTGGAAATGTGAATGTGGAAAAGAAATATGAAACTCATAAACCTAAAGCTAGAGATTTCCAGATGAATATAGAAGATAATTTTTGTGACGACGAGGTGATTTTCGGAACTTTTACCATTAATTCTTTTCCTGCTGGTGTATTATTTGAATCTAATACAAATAGATCTTTTGAATCTTCTCAGTTTGTGCTAAGTTTGTTATAAATTATAGTTCGTTAGAAACTGCATTAGAGGTACATACGACAATAAGAAAAATCCGTCATAAAAGCAACATTGAATACCTAAGGGCACTGTCAACTCATAACAATTCTCGCACTATGATTTCCTATATTTGACATTAGCAACCCACAACATAGTATAAACTAAAGTGTAACTGAAAATAGCAATCGTTGGAAACATAGAGTAATGTCAACACATGACTAGCTCATATTGATATTATTGTTGAAATTCCTTTCGAAAAAGCAAAAGTATGATTAAAAAGGGAACAATCATAAATGAAAGATGAAAACAATTAAGTGTAGGAGGTGTGGAGGATTTGGTCACATGGAAAAAGATTGTCAAAGTAAGGATGTGATTTGTTTTAACTGTTGGGAGATGAGACATTTTCCTCCCAATGTACTAAATCGAGAGTTGGAAATATGAATGTGGAAAGGAAATATGAAACTCTAAAACCTAAAGCTAGAGATTTCCAAATGAATGTAGAAGATAATTTTCGTGACGACGAGGTGATTTTCGGAACTTTTACCATTAATTCTTTTCTTGCTAGTGTATTATTTGAATCTAATATAAATAGATCTTTTGAATCTTCTCAGTTTGTGCTAAGTTTGTTATAAATTATAGTTCGTAGAAACTGCATTAGAGGTACATATGGCGATAAGAAAATCCGTCATAATAGCAACATTGAATACCAAGGGCACTGTTAACTCATAACAATTCCCGCACTATGATTACCTATGTTTGACATTAACAACCCACAACATAGTATAAACTAAAGTGTAATTGAAAATAGCAATCGTTGGAAACATACAATGTCAACACATGACTAGCTCATATTGATCTTACTGTTGAAATTCCACAATACATTATAAATTGAGTATCCACACAAATAAAACCCTACTTGTAATTAAAGAGAAAAATACGACGGTCGTAACGAAATAATTTGTTTCGTCTAACGATTAACGATTTGCGAGATAAATTAATATAAAAGAAGATTTTAATATGATAATGAGAATTGAGTGTTTTATACGTTAAAAATAAATGGTATATAATCATTTTTCCTAAGAAACGTTATACGACTAATGAAGGAAATCTGTTATTCCAAAAATAAATATATAATAGCGTGGATACCAAGCGGTGAATACAAAAAAATCAAAACCAAAAAAATACAAAAACTTGCCACGCTGGCAATCTAAGTCAAAGTTCATCCCACCAATCAAAACAAACAGAAATTCCTCTATAAATACAAACCCCCACTTCTAAACCTAATCATTCGAAATCATCCCCAAAATCAAAAACCTAATTAAAACTAGGGTTTGATTCCTTGATACTGAAAACCAAAAATGGCAGGGAAAACCGGTGTTCTAGATTCAAAGAAAGGCGGCCGAGGCAAATCAAAAGACACAAAATCAATCTCCCGTTCTTCCAAAGCCGGTCTTCAGTTCCCCGTTGGTAGAATCGCTAGGTTCCTCAAAGCAGGAAAGTATGCGCAACGTGTCGGTGCGGGCGCTCCCGTTTACCTTGCCGCGGTCCTTGAGTATCTCGCGGCTGAGGTAGTTTACTCTTTTGTTCTTTTTTTTTATCTATTTACTTCAATGTTTTCGGGTTGATTGAAATGTTTGTTTGATTGTTATTAGGTATTGGAATTGGCGGGGAATGCGGCTAGGGATAATAAGAAAAGTAGGATTATCCCTAGGCATATTCAGTTGGCTGTTAGGAACGATGAAGAGCTTAGTAAGTTGTTGGGGTCTGTGACCATTGCGAATGGTGGTGTGATGCCGAATATTCATTCGACTTTGCTACCGAAGAAAATTGGGAAGGAGAAGGGTGAGATTGGGTCGATATCGCAAGAGTTTTAGATTATGTTGTTAATATTGGTATCTTGTTATGTTACTTTGCTATTTGAAATGGTATTTGGTTTTATGTAACGAATTTTGGTAGTCGAAATCAATGTTTAATCTTATGATTCCGTTACTGATTTGATTTATTATTATACGTAGAATTGTTACTTAATGTAGAATCCTGTTTATTCAAATGTTCTGTGGTGGAATAATTTGAAGCAGAGTAGTTTAGTTGACAGAGTAATGTCGAGTCTATAAACGACTGTTTGAACAGCTGATGTAAAATATTATCAGTGGGCTCGTAAACCAGTTATAAAATGGAATCATGTTCTTTCAATTGAAGAACTGGTTTAATTGAAGATTTCAAAAACTCGTGATGATTTTTTTGCAGAATAAAAGAAATTAAGGGGGTGTTTGTTTCGGCTTATTTAAGCTCATAAGCCGGAAAATATGGGTGACTTAAGTTACAGGTATGTTAAGAAACAGTCGAAGCTTGGTTTAGTATGTTGTAAACAGGATGAACAGATGCAATTTATAGAAGGTTTTTACAGTTTAAATCTGATCGAGTTTGATCTTTTTTGAGTTTCTTGAATCTAGATTGAATGAAATGAATGACCATAGATGTTTCAAGATACGCGTTTTCTACAAATGGTCCTTTAGAACTCTTGAAGAAGCATCACAATCTCATTTTGGTCTGTCGTGAACAAGATTGGTTCTTTTTGTTTTTAAATGATTTATCTGATCTTTTGTAATGTTAGTTGAGCTTGACGAAAAATTGGATTGTATAGTCATATATGATGTAGTGAATGCTAAATATGGTTCATTAAAAGACACAAGAAAGATGAAAACAGGCGGGTAATTAAAAATTTAGACCACGACGTAAGCAACAAAAGAGTGAACTCTATAGTAGTCTATATTACTACTTTGCGATGATTACAGTTTGCATATAGTCACTAAGTTGGCAATCCATACGTAGAGTTAAAGAGTAACAGCAAAAACAAGTGAAGATTCGTTCAAATTAAAGGTTAATTAGCCCGCCCCTAAATTCATTACATATAAGTATGATTATAGGCTGTTTCACAACGAGTTTTCACATGCTTATGTATCACATATATGCAACATGCTTACATGTTTAAGAAAATATATTTCACGTTTAAATTCCATTTCCGTCACATAAATATATAGATTTAGGAGAAAATTAATTGAATGCTGATAATCAAATGAGCATAAGATTTAAACCATTTAACTTTTTGCCTTGTTTCCGTCATATAAATCAGACAGCGAAAACACATTTAATTACCATATGTGTTTCATACAGTTAAAATGATACTTGCTCATATATCATACCATAACAGAAGCTCTGAATCTTCTAACGTTCTAATAAATTTCTACGAAAGCCCGAAAACCTACTACGACTAGATACCAATTAATTACCATCAAAATAAAAACGTCCATAATAGGATGTAATTACCCTGTGAATGTCTGTGTAGTTGGCTATTTGCACCACTAAAAAGGAGAATACAAACATAAAAACGTTGTTCTGAAGAGGAAGACATGAATTAATCCTCTGTTTTTATGGTTCGTAAGAGGCCATCTACATTTGACAGTAAACGAGGCCTGGAACTTATTTTCTCGATCAAACGCAGCATATTCAGACTAATAATCATAAATCTCATCCCAATTATTATCTTGCAAATACCAAGCAAAACACGAAGTTAAAGACTCGATATAATAATACAAGTAGGCCAAGGAAACTAACCATGTATTATCGTAGTTAAAGACATGAATTAATCCTTTGTCTTTTGTTCGGTTCTTAAGTCTCTAATCATAAGGAATTGGGTTTCTGTAATTGACCAATTTGTTAACTTACCATCAAGCTATTTTTTCACATTAAAAAAGATGACTTTCATCAGTCGACTAAACTATTCTGTTTCTAATTGTTCTGTATTCATTAACAATGTCTTCAATCAGTCATAGAATATCATACATCTATATCTTTACTAAGGGGTGTTTGGGCTTACATAAAATACTTAGCTTATTGACTTTCCAGTTCATGTTTTATAAGCTCAAATTTTCCGGCTTATCTAACTATTTATAGGCTTATTACTGTTTATTATGTAATAATAAACACTAATAAGCACATAAACATAAGCCAGAAAATCCGAGCTTATGAAACATAAACCGAAATAAAAATAAGTCATAAGCCACCTATATAAGCCCAAACAAACACCCCTAAAAACAACGATAACAAGATAACAAGAAAAAATGACAAACAACCGAATCATAGATAATATCGATTTCAATTGTTAAAATTCAGTAACATAAAACCAAAACAAAGTCGAATCATGTTTACAACTTACAAACACCCATAACAACAAACCCCAAACCCAAAACCTAAAACTCTTGCGAAATCGATCCAATCTCACCCTTCTCCTTCCCAATTTTCTTCGGTAGTAAAGTCGAATGAATATTCGGCATCACACCACCATTCGCAATCGTCACAGAACCCAACAACTTACTAAGCTCTTCATCGTTCCTAACAGCCAACTGAATATGCCTAGGGATAATCCTACTTTTCTTATTATCCCTAGCTGCATTCCCCGCCAATTCCAATACCTAATAACAATCAAACAAACATTTCAATCAACCCGAAAACATTGAAGTAAATAGATAAAAAGAAGAACAAAAGATTAAACTACCTCAGCTGCGAGATATTCAAGGACCGCGGCAAGGTAAACGGGAGCGCCCGCACCGACACGTTGCGCGTACTTTCCAGCTTTGAGGAACCTAGCGATTCTACCAACGGGGAACTGAAGACCGGCTTTCGAAGAACGGGAGACTGATTTTGTGTCTTTTGATTTGCCTCGGCCGCCTTTCTTTGAATCTAGAACACCTGTTTTGCCTGCCATTTTTGAGATTTTCAGTATCAAGGAATGAAACCCTAGTTTTAATTAGGTTTTTGATTTTGGGGATGATTTTGAATGATTAGGTTTGGAAGTGGGGGTTTGTATTTATAGGGGAATTTCTGTCTGTTTTGATTGGTGGGATGAATTTTGACCTGGATTGCCAGCGTGGCGTTACTGGTTTTGTTTAAGTTTGATTTTTTTCAAGTATCCCTCTCTTTTGGTTGTTTGGCGGGATAATATTCGCACATTTCGGAAACCCAAATTTATACGTCTTTTGGGGCTGTTTCTTTCTTCTTTTTTCTTTTCTTTTTTTTACTGTTTTTTCTATTATATATCTGTTTGAATCAAGGTTAGAGATAAAGTAAAACGTGACGTGACGGCATGAGTAAACTTTAAGTTTTGTAAGAAAAAGCGAGACATGACGTTTTTCAAATTGTGACAAGGCGGAAAAAAAATTTATTATATTTATAATCTTATATATATATATATATATATATTTACTATTTTTAAGTTATATAAATATTAATAAATTATTAAAAAGTCAGTTTTAACATTTAAGTAGCAAGCTTTGGCCGCCCAGCGTCATTCGTTGTCATAAGCTGAGAACATAGATCAGTCATTAGTCATAAATTTATAATCAAATGATTTTTCTAGCCATCAAGCCTAACAAAGACGTCTTGCATGTTTTCGTAATTTCTCGCCGCTCCTCGCTGCCATGATGCGTTATTTAGAACCTTATTTTGAATATATGAATCTGTTTGTTAAAAGAGCTATATGAAGAAATGTTGTTTCTTTTCTTCATTGTTATTGTTATTATTTTTTTCGTTGTTCTTTTTCTTTTCAAAAAAAGTATTTTAATAACATAACAACATAATGAATGTTACATAGGTTATGGGAACAAGTCTACTCCATCTAGAAGGAACACCCAAAATTGCAATTTTAATCTTATATTGATTATTAGCATCAAGAAAAGATTTATACCAAAATAAATTTGCATTCATCACAAGTTTCTAAAAGCACCCGGTGTGGGTTCGTTGTGACACCCACAACGAGCGGAACACCTCGTTACCACACCGCCCGTCGTCGTTGTAAGACTCGTTGGGGTGACAACAGTCAATTGTGAATTTTTTTTATTTTTTTTTTACCAACGGTTGATTTAATAAATAAAAAAAACATTAAACACACCAACGGTCAATAATATAACCGTTGGTTTTAAAAACTTTTTTTTTTCTTCCCTCAATTTCACCTATAAATACATTCACATTTTAACCAAAAAATCGCAAAGAGGAAGTAAAAGAAAAGAATCATCTGACGCATCCGAAAATGCACAATCATCTTCGTCGTCGGCGTTTTGTGGAGCGATCGCGGCACAGTTAAGAAAAATTACAAGAACAAAAAAGGATTTTGCCAAAACAAAAAAAAGAAACAAGCGGCTTATTCAAGTGCAAGAAGAGACGATATGTTGTTTCTTCAACAAAGCACGCATGGGTTGCCACAAACACAAGTGGAGTGGATCGAGGCCGAAAAAATAAAAATCCAACAAAAATATGGGATGATTTAGCTTAGTATTTATTTTAGTTTTAATAATTTGTATTGTTTTAATTATTTGTATTGTTTTTTATTTTAATAAAATATTCTATTTATCTTATTTAAATGTTTAAAGAAAAAGAAAAAAAAAAACCGGATCCCACAACTTCTACTATCACCCACAATCCTCATTATCATACCACCCAAAATCTCAGAATCATGATTTTCACAGCCACATAAACAAAAGTAATTTCATAATCACCAAGATCGTGATTATTATACCGGGTACTCTAACAGTTTATGTAAAATCCAAAATAGATTTATTATATTCTAAGTTCGTAAAGCATCAGCCAAAAATAAAACCTAATTATTGAACTTTTATAAGAAAGTTCAATTAAATAATTTCAGAAAACACCAAAGATAGAGAAAAATCTATTTGATTTAAGTATTTATTAAATTCTCCCAAAACCACAGATAGGGTTGTCATCAACAGAAATTACGGACGATTGGGAAGAGATACCGAGTTAAGGCTACAATGGTGTCTATGGGTTGTTGGCCACTTCGATGAGTGGAGGCAGCGGCTTCGACAAAGGCATAGAGGCAATAAAATCAAGTCTTAGTGTGCATACATGATATCTTATTCGTGAACAATATAATGATTACACATTTTATAAAACCGTATAAATTTTCAACATGGACAATTAAAACGGGACAAACGAGTAGTATTTAAAACAAACTCTCACTAATATGAGTTTATAAACATGTCTCTTAAGATAATATTTAGTAAAAGAATTTGCCAAATGGTAAGTATATTATACATGTAATACATAAACATTCCCAGACACAACAAGTCCCCCAACATGTTTGATGATTTTTGTGTTGTTCAAGTCCAACGGATTTGTCGTCACGAGGGACATATAGGGTAACCAACATCTCCAAGTGCACTAACAAGACTTCTAAGAGTGTGATGATAACTAGTAATATGCATCAAACCCTTTTAGTGTACGTTTATAAGGTTTTCGTGAAGTTGAAGCTTGCAGTGCATGTTTATCCGACAAGCCTTTGTGATTTGTATGTAATCGAGTATTCCTAGTAATGAATAATGATAGAGTGAAAGTCTAGTAGGGTATTTTGCATTTTGTTGATAGTATTAGATGTGGTTCAAGCCCACAAAGGTTTAGGGTTTACTATATCTTGTGTAACCTATTTATATCACATTAATAATACAATAATAACGAGGGGTTTTAACATTTTATCATGGTATCAGAGCGAGTCTGATCCCGTATCTACTAAAAAAAAAATAAAAAAACCCTAAAAAATTTGGATTTGTACACCACCGGTCACTGTTTCGGTCATAGCTCCTAAACCGTTTGGAGTTAGATGATGAGGTCGGTGCCATTGGCTTCGTAATCGAATTCCGAAGAAAGGCATACCGGAATCGCAAAAGAAGACCACTAGACGCACCCGCACGCTCCGAAACAATCACCGGGTTCAGATCTGGAAAAAAAAAGTTTGGTGTTTTGCTATTAACTCTCAAACAATTTGGAATTAGCTGACGCCGTCAACGACTGTGAATTCGTAATTAAACTCCGAAGAAAAGAAAACCGGAAAAAGCAACGAACGCAACTTCGACCCGTCGTCGTGCGTCACAGCAAGCAATGATTCTTATTAGCAATTATCTATGTTTTATTTTATGTTTATTTTCGTAATAATAGTTTTTTGTCCAGTTCGAGTTTTCGCGATTTCGCCGCTCGAACTGCCGGGGAGTTTTAGATGTGGTTCAAGCCCACAAAGCTCGACATGTGGGCTTGAGGTAAATTAGGTTTAGGGTTTACTATATTTTGTGTAACCAATTTATATCACATTAATAATACAATAATAACGAGAGGTTTTATCTCTAATAGATAGTTGTTGTAAAATTTAAATGTATTACAAGTAGTTGAAGCAAGATACGAGTTAAAAAGACAGTTTTTTTGTATAAAATGAAGGCTATGTTTGGAAATGGATCTTATTTTGAGATCGGGCTTAGCTTTTTTGGATGACTCAAGTTTGGAGAGATATATTAAAGTATTCATAACCACAACTTGAAAGCTATAGACTATAGTTTATAAGTTAAGACGTATATTAACGTTTTGTATATTATTGATTTTTCTTAAAAGTAGGATGTGGTTTTCTCAATGCAAATAATTGTTATTGAAATTGTATATGTAACAAATGTGAGTTTTAGTTTTTTTTAACAATATCTTCCAAAATTGTTTTTATCAAAACTTTTAAAAAATAAAACAAACTACGTCAACTAGCGTGTAAAAGTTAGTTTGAGCTTTTAAGTGCGTTTGGCGTAAATAATTGGAGCTTAAGATGGAGTGAGAGCTTGAGCTTATGGTCGGAGCTGATACTTATTTAAAAAATATGAGAAACATGATTGGTAAAATAGCTGGAGTTTGAACTTATTATAGTAAAAAAACATAATATATATTTCAATTAAAATGACAAAATGAATGGTATTTATGTCATTTTGTGTACCATAAGCTCAAACTTTTTCATTAACTACTTTAAGTGGCTTATAGTTTCGGGTATTATATTTTTCATAAGGTCGTCGAACCAAACGAGGTTTATAAGCCCCTATAAGTCCCCAAAAGCCTCTCCGCCAAACACACCCAAAGGTAGCTTCTGGTAATCCCAAGCTGTAAAACAAACAAGTTGTAAAACGAGGTTTATGAAACTAAAATCTCTAATTTGCGGCTACAAAAGAAAGTTGTGGGTATGTTTGGTACAACAAGTCGGAAATTAGAGCCTGTAAGTTGGAGTTGAAAGATGAAAGTTTTTGAAAAATACAAAAAACTTCTAAAATGTTTAAAACTTGCACAATTAGCTTTTGATTTTGGAAATGTGTAGAAGTTTTAGAAAAATATAAAATTTATAAAGCTACTAATCTAAACAAATCTTTTATAAAAAGAGATTATTTTGTTATAATCAAAAGCCTTAAATTCTATAAAAAAGACTTGTTAAAAGTTTTTGTCAAACATATCCATTACTTCCGGCTACTAGTTTTCAGCTACAACTATCTATTATTAGCTTCTCCGTTACCAATTTTCAGCTACAACTATCCAAACTTCGAGTTTTTATTATTTTTCGTAAAATGTGTTCTTTTAACCAAAAAATGTGTTTCTTTAACCATACAAAAGACTGAATTTAATCAAATGCAAAGAGCAGACTACTTTAGATTTGGCTAATTTACCATATGCAACAAATCTTTTACAAGTCGAGACCATTATAGTTTCTAAACTATGCAATATCATCACCAAAAAAAAGAATAGAAAAAACATATTCAAAAGACGAAAAAACGTTCACAAACACATTTGTTCTCCCTTAGAGAACCAAGATATCGTCGACTAGTTCGTTGATCAAAGAATCAAGTAACCGTGACTCGATCTCTACTCCAAGTTCAAACGCTTCAACATCAAAATCGAGCCATTTTTTGTAACCATGACCGCTCATATCCTTATCAACGAGCTCATCCACCATACCGTCTTTCATTTCTTCCCACCCCGCGATCTCTTGGTACACTTCTTCAGCTAAGCGTTCCGGCTTTCTGACAGTAGCTAACCCTTTGGCCCACACCCTGCACCTTGTCTCCATACACTCACTCACACAATTGAAAACAAGCTCGCGTCTTAACTTGACCACTTCTTGATTCGGTCTACCAAATTCTAACCGATCAAACACACGTGGGTTCACAATCTTTCGAGTCTTGCCTATGGTGAAATCTTCGAACATGGTTTCTATATCTGAAAGCACTTCCTTTACGTAATCTGGTTCCCATTTGGAAACTGTTGTTATTGAAGAAGCCGAGTCTAATAATTCTGTATCGATATCCATTGGGATCGGGTTTCTTGAAAAACTTGAAGCGATTAACTCCATGGCTTGAACGGAAGTAGAATTTTGTTTGCAACTATTGGCAGTATCCGAAGAATTACAACTTTCTGTGATGAAAGATGGTTCGAGTACCGAGTTTGGACTTGGTTCCCGACCAGTGAGAAACTTCCGGTATTCATAGTCACGAGACATCCGTTCTTGAGGATAATTTGAAGAAAATTCGTAACTCACATCATCCGTGTTCATTCGATCTTGGCCCTAAAAACATCACAAATTATCAGATTAATCAGCAAAATATTAAACAAAAACTACATTTATCGTACGAAAAAAACTTGATCTTGTTTATGACATACCAAATCGAGATTATGTTGTTTCTTCATGAGTTCTAGAGGATGATTAGTAGAAAACCCATAACTAGAGTCATCTTTTGTGATTCTATCCCGATTCTACAAATATCAAACGAAAAATTGATCAGATATACACCCTTAAAACCATACATAAAAACACCTGTATTTATATTTTTTCACAACATACCGTTTCGAGCTTGTGTTGTTTCTTCATAAGTTCTAAAGGATCATATATAGAAAATTCGTAACTTGGATCATCTCCAGTGTTTCTATCTTGGTCCTAAATACATCACAAAAGTCAAGATTAATCATTCGTAAATTACTAGAAATCTGTAAAAAGACACGAAATTTGTTCATGGCATACCTGATTATATTTGTGAGGATCATATGAAGAAAACCCGTAACTAGCATCATCTCTAATGTCGGTTTCTGTTGTGGGAAACGAATCTTGAGACACAGATGCGGGATTACCGGTTAATTCCCTAAGTTTTTGCTCCAAAAGTGTACTTAAAGCATCACCTCCAATAACATTATAGCTCAAAGATGACGTTGAACTCGAAGCATTATTATTATTTGACAGCAAGCCGTTGGTAGAGATTACTGGGCGTGAAATTGGAGATGTGAACGTAAAAGAAATAACATCACTTTTATTACTTCTATAACTTCTATCCCTGACAGCATTTTTGCCAGCATTATTATGATCACTTTCTTCCATGGAACGTTTTCTTCGAGGGACGGAATATGGTTCCTTTTTATGGCTTGTCTTTGAGTTCTCTGAGATTATTTTACTTGAGCTTTTCTGGGAAGCGTTTTTTTTCATTTGCGGGGCTGACCTTCCTCTTTCAACTAAGCTATTCTGTTTCTGATTGTTCTGCTTTAGAACATTTGACGAAACATTCTTCTGTTGCGAGTTTCTTTCGGTATTTGAATTATTTTTGACTGACTGCCCTCTGTGATTCAACCCTTCGCGTTTTTGAACATTAGCCTTAGCTTGTAAAGCTAACGAGATTGACTTTTTCGGTTCTAAAGATTGCTGACTTTTGAGATTCTTATTAACATTAGAATCTAATGGCCTTCTAGAAGCTTCCGGAATCTTGGGTTTTCTAATGGAATTATCCACTTTCTCCCTCGAAACTTTGACTCTTAATGGAAGTGACGATGTTGACGGTGATGGTGATGATGATCCAACAAGAGGTATCTTAGAAGCAGCTTCCATTATACGAGCGGGATTACTTGAAAACACATATCCCGAGTTTTTAATAGGAGATAGAAGTTTGTGACTAGTAACCGGGATTGATTTAGCAGATTTGGGAGGTAAAGTTTCGGTTTGAAACTTTTCAACCGCTCTACTAATCTTCTGAGGTTTGACTTGTGTCGGTCTAGAAACGGGCTCCATATGACAATCGACTGATTCAAATTCTGGTTTTTTTCTAATATAACTAGAGGGAAAATCTCTAAGAGACTGAGAGTCAAAAGACGGATTCGAGTAAGTGTCTGAGAAATTATAAGTTGGCAATGAGTCTAGCCCCATAAGCCTTGCAACGACACCGGGAGCTTTTGTACCATAACCTTCTTCATCGGTTACTGAAGTTGCACAACTGTAATCACTACCTCCTTTCAAACTCAATCTGCCAAACATTTCTTCTTCGTCCATCTGTAAGTATGAAAAAAGTTGACTTTAACATTAAGGTCAAAAAGATAATTCATAAAGTTAAAATTTACACTACGGAATTTAGAAATATGTACCGTGTTGAAACGAGTTATGGGCATGTTTCCATCCGTTCTCTTCGTCTGTTTTGGTTGTTCTATATGAATTTACAAAAGAAGGTAAATAAAGAAAAAAGCAAAAACCAATCATAGGGTTGTAATCAGATGTGGTAATTTCGACCCAAATACTTTTGTAAGTGGGTCGGTTCAAATTATGTACAGTATAATTTAGATTACTAAAATAATACGATTCGTAATCATTTTAAATACACTAATTATTATTATTTTATTTTAAGAACTTGGACACAAACTGTTTCGGGTTAACACAACCCGAACTGTTTGACTTGTTACCCAACCTGCCCGACCCGCCCATTTTGCCACATCAACTAAATAGTTATTATGTAGAGTAAGGAGGTCAAAACAATACCTGGTGATTCCGACTTGCTTGAAAATAACTTCTTACGAGATTTTGCATTCCAATCAAATAAATGAAGAAAACCTCCAACGCCACCCTTTGAGCTATGTTTTTGAGCGCCCATATCTTGATGTAGTACGTTGGACAACTACTACTACAGCTTTATACAACAGCCAAAGTTCATCTGTGAATTTCAATAATACAGTTCATTAGTTAGCCGTTTGCAGTATCTTACATTAAGAATAACTTTTAAGAGACTCTCACATAGACTGACTCAAAACAAGCAGGGTGTGTGTGTCACCCAACGATCAAACGAGGGATAACTAATTTACTACCCGCTAGACTGATAACTAATAAGCATTCATCAGAGACGATTTTAATATAAGTATAAAATCACTTCTATAGTTCCAAGAATGAAAGTGCTCATTTCGATTTAAAAACGTCAACCTTTAACAAATTAACCACAAGCATAAAAACCAAAACCCGTAAAACGGATATCGTTCAACAAATCTAATTCAATATAACTAGATCATAACTTCTAGAAACCCTAAATTCTACTCAGCTACAGTCCATTGATCACATTTAAATTACACTTAACAAAAAAATCAAGATTATATACATACTAACAAAGTCTTCACCTTTAACTTCACACTCGAATAAAATCGAGTCAATTAATCACATTCATCTAACAAATAATCAAAACCATAACCACAAATTAAACAAACCCATATCCAATTCAGCTCAAAAATGATAAAAACAGTCAAAATTACAATCGAATCGAACCGAAACAAACGAAACAACAGAAACCCATCAAATCAAACAAAGAAAAGCTATACCTAAACACGAAAATAACAAAATCGCCAGCTGGGTTTCATCAATTATAGGTTTGTAATCCTTAAAGTTTCAATCTTTTTCAAAAAAGATTTGAATTTGCTGAAAATTTTGAGAGGAATTGTAACGGTATTCAAGAAAGAGAAACAAGAAAGTTTTAAATGGGGATATCAAATTCCAGGTTTTATATTTTAAAATTAATTATTTAAATAAATAAATGCAATTATTTAAGGAATTTTATTTGAAAAATAATAATAAATAATAAATAAAGAAAAAGATTTATAGAAAATGACAAAAAAGTTATAACGTCTCTTTAATAGAGGGGGAGAGATTTCAAATTACAAATGGGGGGTATATGGTGGTTGAGAGTTATGATCTAGTGGATTGCGGTACATGGTATCTTTACATGTTGCTAGATCCTATGGTTGTAAAGTTATAGTTAGTATAAGAATATTTTGTAAGTGAGATTTGAGAGTTGAGACAGCCTGTCTTGGATCATGTATTTATGGGTCAGCCTTTTTTGGGCCTAAACTTGGATATACTAGAGTTAATGAAAACATTATTCTAGTTTGGATTATTAAAGGGGATAATTGTTTCGAAATGCATTAAATTTTATATCAAAATCTATTGTATATATCCAAATTTTAAAGTAGCTATTGTATGTGTTAAAATTATGTAAACAACTATTGTATATATAAATTTACTTGTAACCGGATAAAAGCTTAGATGTAACAGGTAAACATTAATTTTTTTTATTAATTGTCAATTTTTTCATCCACTATTTTAGATAAATAAAAGTTTAGTTTTATAATATATATTTAGTTAATTAGTTATAAAAAAATCTGGAAAATCAATTTATAAATCTTCAAAAACAAGAACACCACCATCGACATAACAAACATGTGAAATCAATAACTACAAATTCATAAAGAAATCAGGAATACCAAATCTAAAAAACAAATCACTTTTCATTATCAATAAAGAACACAAATATCAAATTAAGAAGTCATATTCTTAAACAAAAATCAAGAACAAACCCTAAAAAAAATTATAACATTAGTCAGTCATTCCCAAATCCAACATACCAATTCCAAAACAAACAAACCCTAAACCAGTAACAAATTTGAAATTTAAACAAATACCCTAACATTTGGTGTGACCAAAATCCATCACGAAACCACCGTTAAAGGCTAGGGAAGGAAGAAGTGAGAGAGGTTAGAGACGTAGATGCTTATGTAGCCATTAACGACGTCGATGGTGGCAGATTCAACGGCTATGGCGGCTGGTTTCGACGGTGATGGGAGCAAGTTTCGATGACGATGGCGACAAAGTTCGCCGGAGATGGTGGGTGGCTGCAATGAAAACTTATTACGGGTTTTGAAAGTGGTGTGGGGGTAGGAGGTTAGACGGTGGCCGACGAAGTTACCAGAAAAAGAGGATCGGAAAAGGTGGTCGACGAGGTGGTTGGTTTTGATGATGGTTGCGACTTAGGAATGATGATGCGTTGTATTTTTTTCAGAGTTAATTACATAAATCGTTTCTATGGTTTATCTCAAATTACAGATTTCGTCCCTAAGTTTAAAACGTTGTATAAATCGTCCAGCTTTGGAAACTAATTACCCTTTTCGTCCCTAATTTCTAATGGACATCCATTTTAGGGACGAAATGTGTAAATAGTTAGCGATGATTTTAACGGACATCCATTTTAGGGACGAAATCCGTAATTAGTTTCCAAAAGTGGACGATTTATGTAACGTTTTAAACTTAGGGACGAAATCTATAATTTTAGAAAAATCATAAGGACAATCTATGTAATTAACTCTTTTTTTATGTTAGATATCTTTCTTTTAGATTAACTATTACTAAAAAAATGCATTTAAAACTAAAAACAAAAAAGTAAGGGTATTTTAGACATTCATTGTCGTTGAGGGACTGGATCATCAAAAAAATAAAACCACAGGGACAAGACCTAGAAAGAAAAGTTTAGGGACTAAACCCTTAAAACCCAACAAACCACATGGACCATTTCTATAATTAACTCTAAATTCTATTTAATGGGCCTAAACGTGAGCAACTTAATTAGGGAGTTTACTAGTGAAATGGGCTTCTTTGATGGTCCATATCAACGAAAGCTTTAATATGATTCACGACTTTATTATTTGACCCTAAGATTTGGAGTATAAAGGCAATGAATCACTTTTCAAATAAATAATAAATAGAAAAAACTACTCGAACCTAATTGCGTGTTATATGAATATCTCTTTAACATAATTAAGAGACTTTGTTCTTGATCAAACACAAAACTACAACCTTTCAACATTTAAGTATTAAGCAATAGGAGATAGAGATATTGTAAAAACAACATTAAAATAAAAACAATAAAAACACTTTAAAATTAATTAAAAAGTATTCTTAAAGCGATTTTTTTCCAATATTTTTTCAAAGGATCATCCTAAAATAATATGTAAAGTCTTTTAATAAAATAAAATAAAATAAAAACCCGAAAAAATCGATGCTTTTGTTTTTTCAAGCATCAACAAAAACAAAACATCAACTTTTCTTTTTCGATTTATATTTTTTTTTTTAATTTGATAAAAAGATTTTCAGAGATTATTTCAAGACGATGCTTTCAAAAACAAATGAAAAAATCTTTGCATACTTTTAAATTGATATTAAGATGTTTTTACTGTTTTTATTTAAAAATTGTTTTTATTTGATCTTTTCTCTAAGCAATAGAGTATCAAGTTTTTTCATTGTATATTTCTATGTTTAATATGTTTTGATTTGTCTTTTTTTTTTTTTTTGTTATTGTAAATAAATCATTTTGAGAAAGTAAATGTACCAACAAGAATGCAACTGATAAATATAAAACTTTATACTCTCTTCTTTGGTTACAGTTTATCTAATTTTTATTTTACCATTGGACTAACTTCCTAAGAACTCTTCATGTATTTTTGGTTTTTCCATATAGAGCTCCCATCAAAAGGATAATTACGAGTATTCAACTATTAATCGACCAATTAGTTTCCATAATCATTTTTTATAATAGTTAAGCAGTTATACGACCATGTCATCAAGCGAGTTTAACACTAACTCTTTAATCCGTGAAAGAAGTTACATCAATTATGGAGCACTCTTTGAACTAGTGAAGTAGTTCAATTTCAGTAGCGCTTATTGGACAGTTTTAGCGGTACAATTACAATATCTTAAGTTGCTCCAGTTTCAGATGCTTTACCTGCTACAACTTCAGCTACTTTGAGAGCTTCAACACCAACACACGGAAGTGAGGTAGGTGATAAGGAGTTGTACCCGTATGCACCAACGCGCTGCCCCAAAACATGTTTGGGGCTTATCCACCCACGAAGGGCGTGACACCCTTGATCCCACTTTTTGGGGACAAGGATATTATTGGATTAATCGGTGAACACTTTGTTCCTACAAACCCATATCCAAGTCAATAAGCATATCCTCAATTAAACAAAAATTTCAAAACACAACAAGCAAAAACTTTGATTCGGACAACTCATGCCAATCGAGAGGTTACCATCAAATTATGCAGGATCGCCCAAAACATGTTTCCTAAAAGGGGCCATTTAAATATTCAAGGGTTTGATTTCAGTTCGATGTCATGAATATTCAAGAACACAAAACACATCTCTTTGTTGAATGTTGAATCATGAACAAGGTTTGCAGATTTATTTCCCGTTTATGGAAATGCAACTTCCTAACCTCTCTACACCTAATAATACTTTTTGATATACTCTCCCGCTTCCAAAAGATTCCTAGAAAGTAGATCACTTTCTCTCTCAGGAAACATCGAAGAGATAAGATGGTAGTCGATTTTAAGATTCTCGTTCTTAATAGATTTATAGTAGATCAGAAAATTAAATTATGCAAGCCTCAATTGGATTGATTGGTTTTGCTACCCAATCACCTCTCCATCCACAACTATAGTAACTGTTTTTTCCTTGGCAAAATTCGCCCTTTACAAGTGCATTAACATTGCTATATTTTCAACAAGTTAAGGTATAATAATCGTTTAAATAGTAAAAACTGTTGATTTTGTGGACGATGACGAACACTCAAGAATTAAAAAAGTATTCATCACATCGCGGTTAAATGAACAAAACGTAATAAAACAAAGAAAAAAACTCAAACATAGTCCAAACATATATATGTCACTATACTTGGTTTTTATGCAAGGTAAAATAGAGCAACAGAAAAAAAAAACTAGTGATAACAAAACATTGGCTAGTAAATCATATATACATCAACCGCCGGGCAAGTATGCCGCAACACTATTTTTTCCCTCCTGGAATCTCATTTCTTGAAATTCTTGCATCTGTCTAAAAAAGTAACTCATTCTATTTTAACAACTAACCTTAACAGAACTCTTGATCCAAATGTAGTAGAATAAGCACTGCATAAAAAGTAACATGTTTTACTGTTGAATCCAAACAAATGTACACAATGTACTATGAGTATTATATTGGTTAGATTAGACTTATAACCGGAGTTTAATCTAAACCAATGTATAACATGTATAAACGCAACGTAATCCCTATTCTTTTTGCTCTAACATCTTGCTAGTACGTGGTATAATTATCGTTAAACACGAGAAAAGAAACAATACTAGTAGTTATCCAAATAATTAACTCACAAGGTTTACCTCTTATTCCCGCTTACATAGAATTACTTAACTCGTCTCAAACTAAAAAGAGAAGAAAAAAAACTCAAAAAAAATGCATGATCTAAAACCAAATGATCAAAATATATCAATCACACATAAATAATAGGAAAAAAAAAGTAAGACATAAATATTCTCAGAAACTTGAGTTATCAGAGATGTAGATCAACATCTACTCCGTCACCATTATCATCATCGTCGTCATCATCATCAATCATTCTTGATGAACTTTGAATTACTCCGGCATTAGGGTTTTTGTGGGATGGCGGCCTTCCAATGTAGAACCTACTTGGAAACCTAAGAGGGACACCAGATAATACTTGTGGTGGTGATTGTGGACATATATAATGATCCACAACCGTCATTTGGGGTTGCTGAAACTGCCCGGATCTTGATGCATGTGCATTGAATATAGTCACCGGAGCTGCAAATCGTCGGTGATGGTTACTCATAAAATGCACTCTTTTTAATCTTTGTCTTTCTTTCTTGTGTGCATTTTGATGACCACCTAATGCTTGTGAATTTGCAAAGTCTCGTTTGCAGTATTGGCACTCAAATCTTTTGTTGTCACCGTCTAGTTGAGGTGTCGCGGTACCAGTGACTGCGACACCAAATAGCTTCATTACCGAAGAGGAAGAAGAGATTGAGGTATTTTGATCAATTAAGTCATTGAATTTTCTACCTCTTGGTGATGATGATGATGAGCTCTCTCCCATTGTGAATACCTAAAAAATAGTACTATAAAATGTTTGTTATATATAAGCGTATATATAATAATTCAAATGGTTCGATATAAAAAATGTTTCACATATGATAGAAAGTGTAAATGGGACCCAAAAATCGTTCAATAGATGTTGATGTGATAAATTTTCTGTTTAGATTTATCTCATTGTCTCCTTTTTTAAAACGAAATCATATAATAACTGCTCCTTCCGTCCCATTATGATTGTTTATATTGACGTTTTTTTAAGTAAAATCTGCTTAGAAAGAATTTTACATGATTGTTAAGGTTGTATTATATGATTAGTAGATTTTGCATGTTTAATTACTATTGAACAAGAAAGTGTACATTATTTGTTATACTGAATATTTATAATATAATTACTGAAGTTTTGTTACTTATGTGACAAGACATGAAAAGTAAATAAAGAAAGAAATAGGGTTCTGGAAATTATTTGATCAATCATGCAACTATTGGTGATAATTTGATAAGTGATTGTTGATCAATAGTTATAGTGTAACATGCAATTTCAGTGTTACAAACTAGTACTACTTTTGCTGTACTATAGGTATGATACTTTTTTTTTTTATGTTTAATCATAAATAGTGTTTTTCGGTGAAGTTTTGAGCTAATATTGCATATTATCCGTTAACATGAATAACGTTTATTAATTATATGCCCGGACCGACAACAAAGTTGATTGTCTTATAATGTGAATAACGAACACAAGATGTTTTGGAGGGTGTTTGAGATTGCGTTTTAACATTTCTTTGATTGCATATTGCAAATAATATGTTTATATACTTTTGACAAAAAGAATCTGAAAATTATAGTAACTTCCCTCCACATAAAAAACAATTCAAACACTATCTTTCTTGGACATGTTTTGTCACTGCTTCATTATATGGTTCTAATTATTCAAAACACATAATTTCGAAAAGGGATCCCAAATCAGTTTTATATGTATTGTTTTGCCCAAAAATTTATTAACCAATCTAGATAGGTGGCTAGTTGAGGATTTCGCCAAAAATGGCGAATGAAGGTGGCACAAGAGACGGGATAATAGCAATTATCAGCTATGCATCTTGACGAGATAAAAGAGCTTTATGTGACTTCTAGATTGAGTTGTAACCTACTTATTTGGAAAATAACCTCTGAATGTGATATAGAATTGTTTTTCTAGCCTATATGTCATCAAGTCCAAAACATAAACTCAAATGTAGATGAATTTATAATTAAAGTTTATGTTTATATATCGTAATTTAAACTTATGTTATTGATTTGTGATTAGGTTTACATCCAAGCACTTATCAAATTACCAATGATTTAAAACAATAAGTATTTTGTCGATTTAAGAAGTATGTATCAAATTCTAACTATTTCCTAAAGGGTATAACAACATTTTATATACTATTTATCGATTATTGATAAAATCAACAATTATGAAATCTCGTTTAATTGAAGTTTTCTTAGAAAGACAAAAATTCTTTCACATACCACACACCGCCAATATATTCATATATTTCTAAAGAAACTTGAACCCTCGATAGCTATAAGTTGATGGGTTATCACAAATCCGCTAGCCAAGTGTATATAATAGTTGAGTTTAAATTGCTATAGTTAAACCGATCTACTTTTACAGTTAAATTTTCCAAAAGTAATCATTATAAGTTCATTTTCGCTTTAAAGATCCATATTTTTAACGACATTGAAGACAAAAATAAACATCTAAAAGACTAGTAAGTAGCGTACGAACCTATATTTGGGACAATATTGATATATGGTGTCAATTCAAATTAGAAGCTCACGTTAAACATATAAAGTAAGATAAAAAAGACATATCGACTAACATTTCATATCAAAAAGTGAAAGAACGAACACTTGAATTAAAATATATAGTTTTCAAGTATCATACAATCCACATCTAAGATTGTACCAGGACACAAAAGATGATGAGGAAAAGAATGGTAGCATTGAAACAAATGGATGTGGGGTGAAATTGACATTGATTGTCTTCCCTATAGAGAGGACATGGTTTAAAGAATGCAATGAAAGGACATCATTTTTAATCTCACATCATCTCTCATTTTTCTTCATTTTCCTTTTATACCCTTCTCTATTTGACAATCATTCATATGCAAGGTCTAAAACGTGAATTATATATTCAAATTAATTTCGACAGTGTAACCCGACTTTATGATTCTTTTCAACCCAACCTAACTGATGACGTACCATCGGTTAGCCGATAGAAGTCTATCGGCCAAACCAATGATACGCCGAAAGATCTATTAGCCGGACACAATCTTTAAGAAAGAGAATCTAAACAACACCTATTATCCGAAGAACATCCTAAGGACCATGAGGCCGAAGGATGCCTTCTTGACAGAAAGTACAATACTTCGCAATACCTCCAGGATAAACAAGATATTGTACTTAGAGCACGTTATTATCCGAAACTCAAGATCTATAAATACCAAGCTCACTCTTCACTTCAAGGGTAACGTTCATAACACTACACACTCTTACATTACTTATTTACTCTTACTCTTCGTAATCTTACTCTTACGCCCGAGGTAAACCAGGGGATCATCCCCGCTCCGTTTACTCGTGTGTTTGCCTCCTTGTGCAGATAGTTCAAGATCGGAGATAAGAACTAGGCTGAAGGTCTTCTTCGGATCAACTTTATCGGATCCGAACCTTCTACCCGATTGTACTTGTGATATTCCGGTGTCGCAACATTTGGCGCCATCCGTGGGACATACATGGCTTCCACAGGACCATATATGACCTTTACGGCTAATACCTCAGGAAGTAACAGGGAAACAGTAATTGAAGACGAGACTCCGGGGAATAATCAGACTCATGTAGAGACCGGTATGGGGATCTCAGAGGAGTTCCTGGAAAAGAATTACAATGCACTTAAAGCCATGCTGGAAGAGCATGAGCGGAAGAAGAAGAAAGATCATACCCGGAAGACTCCTCCGGTTGTCCGGAAGATCCGCTACGCGAGTGAATCGGAGCGAGAAGATAGTGACGATGAGGAAGATCTGAACCTCCCCTATCAGTCAGACTTTGCTTCTAAGTTCACTCGAAGAATCTCTACGTTCAAAATGCCTCGAAAGGTGAAGATGCCTAGCATCGTGCGCACCTATGACGGAAGTGGTGACCCGGATGATCATTTGGCCATTTTCTCTGGCGCGGCAGATACCGAGGGTTGGCCGATGCCGATCTGGTGCCGAATGTTCGCCCAGACTTTCGTGGGGCCTGCTAGAATATGGTTCGGCGAGTTGCCGGAAGAGGGTATTGATAACTTCAAAGACATGAAGAAGAAGTTCGAACTTTACTTTATGCAACAACGAAGATACACTCGAGGCCCGACAGACATTGCTAAAATCAAACAGAAGGAAAATGAAAGTCTCCAAGACTTTGTAGAAAGATGGAAGCGAGAACTCCTACAGATTAAAGGAGGAGACGATATGCTAAAAGTTTCGGGGTTCATGGAAGGGATCCGGATACCGGCTCTCATCGCAAAGCTCAACGCCAGAGTACCCGAGACAGTGGATGAAATGATGGAGCGCGTGAAGAGGTTCCTCAATGGGAAGGAAGCCTCAAGGCAATACTTGGAATCCAGTACAGCTGCATCCCGAAAGGGATCGAAAACAGTCTTTCCACCAGCAAGTCCTCCATGGAGACCTTCCCCAAGCAGAAAAAGCTTTTCTCCCGGCAGTCATGAGAGAAGGTTCGGACGAGGACCTGTCCGAACATCCCCTTTCGTTTCTTCAGGAGAAGCCCGAAGGCAAGTCAGTTTCACGGAACTAAGCAAGACTCCTAGCGAAGTTTTGGCCACCGAAAAAGGAAAAGTACACTTCACTGCTCCAGCTCCTTTGGTAGGAACTCCAGACAAGAGGTTCCTCGACCGATGGTGTGAATTCCACCAAGACAAAGGACACTATACGAACGATTGCTTTCAGTTAAAGAAGCAGATCGAGGAAGCCGTAAGAACTGGTCAACTGAATCATTTAATGGAAGGGATCAAGCTAGGAGGCCAGAAGAAGCAAGGACCGCAGTACTCCGGAAAAGGAAAAGGAAAGGAGATACAAATGGTTTTTTGTGAAGGAGAAAGTAGCGGACGCCGGGAGGAAAGAATGGAACCCTGGATGGTACAGGAGATGTCTTTTCCTCCGATAGGCACTGCTGAAGGAACCACCGACCCAATGGTCGTGGTAGGGGACGTTGGAAACCAGACAGTACACAGGATCTATATCGACAATGGAAGTGCTTCAGAAATACTTTTTGAACAGTGCTTTTTGAAGCTAGATCCTGAGGTACAAAAGAGAATGGAGAGATGCTCTCAGTACTTGATCGGTTTTTCCGGAGAAGCAGTGAAACCGATAGGACAAATCCGGTTACCCCTCACCATTGGGACTGATGAAAAGTTTCGGACCATTGAAATTGATTTCCTGGTAGTTCGGGCCAGCTCTCCATACAATATCATTATTGGAAGGCCCGGGATAGCAAAGCTCGGAGCTATTGTGTCGACAGCACACTCCCTCATGAAATTCCCTACTCCCGAAGGAATTGTGGAAATCCGTCCGGAAGCGCATAAAGTATTGGAATGCCAAAAGATTGAGAGGATACTACGGAAGGAAGAAGAAGAAGTCAAGATGGGGAAAGTTATTATTCATCCGGATCATCCGGACCAAACCGTTACAATCGGAGATACCTTCACTCAGGAGGGTAAGGAAAAACTTATTACGCTCCTTCGACAAAGCAGAGATGTCTTTGCTTGGAAACCCTCAGACATGACGGGGGTACCAAGAGGGTTAGCCGAACATAAGTTAACCATCCAGAAAGGGAAAAGCCCGATAGTACAGAAGAAGCGGGGTCTAGCGCCCGACCGAAGTAGAGCTGCGTGTGAAGAAGTTAAACAATTAACCGAGGCCGGAATTCTCCGCGAAGTCCGGTACCGGACCTGGGTAGCTAATCCAGTTATGATCCGAAAAAGTGACAATACATGGAGGATGTGTGTCGATTTCAAGGATCTCAACGACGCATGTCCGAAGGATGCTTATCCACTGCCGGAAGTGGACTTAAAAGTGGAAGCTCTGGTTGGCTTCAGATACAAGTGTTTTCTGGACGCATACAAGGGCTACCATCAAATACAAATGGCCAAAGAAGACGAGGACAAGACGGCTTTTCACACCGATATGGGGATCTTCTGTTACCGAAAAATGCCTTTTGGATTGAAAAACGCAGGAGCAACTTATCAAAGATTGATAGATAAGGCTTTCTCGGAACAGATTGGAAGAAACCTAGAAGCATACGTGGATGATCTAGTTATAAAATCCACATCGGAAGAAATCATGATGCAAGACATTCGGGAGACGTTTGCCAATCTCCGAAGAATCAACATGAAGCTCAATCCCAAGAAATGCTCTTTTGGGATGGAAGAAGGGAAGTTCTTGGGTCATATCGTCACCCCAAACGGCATTAAAGCAAACCCGGAAAAGATTCGAGATTTAGAAGGTATACCGTCTCCCAAGACGATGAAAGAGGTCCAGAGCCTAAATGGCAAAGTTATAGCCTTGGGGCGATATCTCTCAAAATCTGCCGAAAAATCATTACCAATCTTTCGGACCTTAAAGAATTGTGTAAAAAAGGGAGACTTCCGGTGGACGTCGGAAGCTGAAGAAGCTTTACAGGAAATGAAAAGGTTTATCATGACACTTCCAACTCTTACGGCACCCAGAGAAGGGGAAACCCTGATCTTGTATCTATCAGCAACGACGGAGGTTATTAGTTCAGCCCTTTTAGCTGAAAGAAAGGGAGAACAAATGCCCATCTACTTCGTCAGCAAGGTGTTACAAGGTCCCGAAAACAACTACACCCAAATAGAGAAGATAGCGCTGGCCTTAGTTTACACATCCCGAAGGTTAAAAAGATATTTTCAGGCACATAGCATCCGAGTAATCACGGACCAACCTTTGAAACAAATCCTAAGGAACGTAGAAACGGCTGGCAGACTTACAAAATGGGCCATTGAGTTAGGAAGTTATGATATTGAATATGTCCCTCGGACATCTATCAAAGGGCAAGTGCTAGCAGACTTCCTAGCTGAAGTTCCGGATCAGATTGTACACCAAGACACCGCCCCGAAAGACATCATTCCGAAAGAAACTGCGACAAAAGCACCGGCAAAAAACAAAAAGAGAAAAAGGTCAACAGAATCCAACACCGAAGAAAAAGGCGCTAATCAAGAAAGCACTTGGTGTCTCTTTACTGACGGATCCTCTAGTTCGGAAGGATCAGGTGCTACTTGTTAGCCCGGAAGGAAAGGAGTTTTCATTCTCCATCCGTTTTTGCTTTGAGAACACCAATAATGAATCCGAGTACGAAGCCCTGATCGCCGGATTACAAAAAGCCAAAGAGAAAGAAGTAGACCACTTGAAGATCAAAGTGGACTCAAAGTTAGTGGCCAATCAAATTAATGAAACATACGAAGCCAAGGAAGACCGAATGAACAAATATAAAGAGAAGGCGAAGAAGTTAATGGGCACTTTCCAATCATGCACGATTGAACAAATTCCAAGAACGAAGAACAAGGTGGCGGACACGTTGAGCAAGCTAGCGTCCATAGCATTCGGACACACAGCGATGGAAGTAATGATAGAAAAACAAGATCAGCGGGCTATAGCTAATCCGAAAGAAACCCTGATGATTGTGGAAGATGAAGGAGTCACTTGGATGACACCGATAATGAAGTTCTTACAAGAAGGAATCTTGCCACAAGACTCGAGGGAGGCCCGTAAAATCCGGATGAAGGCACCAAATTACATAGTGAAAGGTACCACTCTTTACCGAAAAAACCCACTCTCACCTTTACTTCGTTGTTTAGGACCATTGCAGGCCAACTATGTGGTCCGGGAAATGCATGAGGGAGCATGTGGCATGCATGCCGGACCACGAAGTATGGTCTCAAAAATCATGGGATTGGGATACTTCTGGCCAACTATGCACTTTGATGCCATCGAACTGATCCGAAGGTGCGATGCTTGTCAAATCCATGCACCCATTCCAAGACTGCCGAAACACAATTTAGTGTCCATACTATCGGCATGGCCGTTCCAAAAGTGGGGGATAGACATCGTGGGAAAATTTCCAACCGGAACCGGAGGAATGAAATTTTTGATAGTAGCAGTAGACTACTTCACAAAGTGGGTCGAAGCTAAACCCGTCGTCCGGATCACAGGAAAACAAGTTCAGAAGTTCGTATGGGAAAATATCGTATGCAGGTTCGGTCTGCCGAGTGAACTAATCAGATAACGGAAAGCAATTCTCGGACAATCCACTGCGACGATGGTGCAGCGAGCTGAGAATCAAACAAACTTTTACTTCGGTAGCACACCCGCAAAGTAACGGCCAAGTTGAAAGGATTAACAGAAGCATTGGGGATGGGATAAAGGCAAGATTAGGCAGGGAAGGAACGGACTGGGTGGATCAAATACCCCATGTATTATGGGCACATCGAACCACCCAGAAAACGAGCACCGGCGAAACCCCTTTTAGCCTAACGTATGGATCCGAAGCTGTTATCCCAGCCGAAATAGGGATGCCGAGTCACCGAGTAACGTCCGGAAGTGACCAAACCAACCAAGAAGAAATCCGGCTCAATCTGGTGTTACTGGAAGAGCGAAGAAATGCAGCGGCAGTTAGAGAGGCCGAATACAAGGAAAGGCTCGAAGAAACCTACAACAAGAAAGTGAGAAAGCTGGTGTTGAAAGAAGGAGACTTGGTTCTCCGAAAGAACGAAGCGAAAGGTAAACTGGGGCCAAAATGGGAAGGTCCATACAAGGTGGTCAAAGACATGGGCAATGGCGCCTACAAGCTGGAAGACATGACCGGCACACCCATACCCAGAACATGGAATGCCATGAACCTTCGAAAGTATTATAGTTAGCTAACTATGAGTAATGTAATTTTTTTTTTTTTTTTTTTTTCATTTTTCATATGAATGAAAGGCCCTCGTAGCCAATTTTTCCTTCATTTTACTATTAGCACTATTCGAATGAATGTTCGTAACGCTTGACGAAGTGTTTGAACATACAATCAATTCAGATAGTCTAAGAAAAAATAAGGATGAGACTTCATAATTATTGAGCCTAACCTCAATATGTATCGGACCTAACTCCGAAAGAAAATTGGGCCTAACCTCAATATGTATCGGACCTAACTCCGAAAGAAAATTGAGCCTAACCTCAATATGTATCGGACCTAACTCCGAAAGAAAATTGAGCCTAACCTCAATATGTATCGGCTCCGAAAGAAAATTGAGCCTAACCTCAATATGTATCGGACCTAACTCCGAAAGAAAATTGAGCCTAACCTCAATATGTATCGGACCTAACTCCGAATGAAAAATTGAGCCTAACCTCAATATGTATCGAACTCAATTCCGAATAATTTTTCTAGAGATTCACACAAAGCATTTTAACAACACATAAATTACAACAAGTAAAAGATGCAAATGAATCTGGAAATAAAATAAAGGAAAAAATATATTGATCATAACTTGTTTGTGGCAATATATCTCCACAGGTCGGAGATACATTTCAATACAATATAACAAAAGAAAGACGGAACATAGAAGCTTCATTCCTCATCTGAAGGAGGACCTACAACAGGCTCAACAGCTTGAAAGTCTTCTATCGGAGAACCATCAGTGGCTGCCAAGGCTTCAAGGTACGGATAATTAAGGTGGGAAGCATCGGTTATGGCCTTCTCCAGCTCCGAAGCAGCATTAGCATTAAAGAATGGAGAAGTAGAAGCCTTCTGTTTCAGACGTCCAATATTGACACCGGCAACTAAACCATCATGACACCCAAGTCTATAGTTAAGCATCTGAATGTTTGTCTGGGGACGGGAGTACTCCTGGCTAGAATGTAGCTTCTGAACGACGTGTTTCGGACCCATTGTTACCAACCAACTTCTGTCCGAACGAAGTTCCGCTAACTCAGATGCCTGTTTCCTCAACCGTTCTTCCAAAGATCGGAGCACATCACCATTCATATCGCATTTGGCCTGAGCTTCGGCCAAGGCTGTTTCGTGCTCCGCCTTCAAGCTGGCTATGTCAGTCTGTCTTTGGGCATCCATGAAGCTTTTCAGTTTGTCCAAAGCTGTTTGATGCTCTACCTCCCATCTCTCCCGAAGCTCTCGGGTAGCAACCTCAGTAAGACCGGAGGAAGCAGCTTTCAACTTAGTCACCTCCTTTGACAAACGATGACTTCTGTCCCGATACTGTTTCTTTCGTTCAAGGGCTTCGGCCAGCTCTTTCTTAGCCGAAGTAAGTTGACCATCAAGTTCCAAGACCCGGAATCTATGCTCTGCCGTTTCCCGAGCCGATGATTCCATTCGGCGTCGGAGGTCAGGACCTACCATGTTTAAAGAGGCCAGAGCAAAGTCAAACTCACGTCCTGCTTGGATGTTCCCAAGTTTTCCCAAACGAAGAGTTTCAGCAGGGGTAGCGAGATTACCCCGGAAGACGGAAGTAGCGACTTCTTTATTTTTCTCCCCAGCTTTTGAAGTATCGGTCTCTGTAGCCGACCGAACCTCAGATTGTTGACCTTTTCTTCTCTCCCTGATAGTCAAGCTGGTAGTAGACATGGAAACTTTCTTCTTTTTGCCGGACACTTCAACCGTCGGTGCCGTCTCTTCCTCCGACTCCCCACCTTCAACATCATCATCTTTTTTTACCCTCGGATGATTCCGGAGGAGCAAACCAGTCCGTAGCTTTTCTCTTCCTAGCAACTGCATTTCCTACAGAGGATGATGTCTTCGCAAACAAAGCACGAAAAAGCAAAGGGATAGTATTATTATTACCACTCTTGGCCGGGTGAGCACCACTACCCATGATAGTCCCTGCGGCTGGCTGAATGAAATCCTCATCTAAGGGATTTCTTAGTGTATAACCCGCCGGAAATACCGCATCAGCTTCGGTGTAAGGAGCAGGAAGTCTTTCGGAAGACATGTGTATCACTCTAGAATTCGTCCGAACCAGCCAGGATACCTCATCCTTAGCAAGAGTACGAGAAAGGTACTTAACCGAGGACCAATCACTCAGCTCTAGAAAATCTATTAGAGGCAATTCTACAAAAAAGAAAGACAAGGCAAATAAGTAATCATCATAGAATCATCGGCACAACGAGCACAAGAACGTAACATACCTCGGCCGTGCAACTGTAGACAGGGTTTGGAGATATTCGACGTCCAAAACCGACTTATACCGGCCATCACCAATACGTGCTCCGGTAACGTACGACACTCGACTTGGTGAGTCGTCAAAGCTTTTACAGCATCATCCGAAACTTCTCCCGGCTTTACCTGCTCATCGGCAACAGACTCATCCTTATGCTTCCATCTAATCCGGATGGGAGCCACGCCGGCATTCACAAAGAAGAATTTGGTTTTCCAGTTTTTCCGGCCGGAAGGAGCACCGGAAGAACAAACAGGATTAGGTTTCCTCCTCTTATCAAAAGTAAACCAGTCCCCCGCCTTTCCAAGTTTATAAAACACCCGGAAAAGAGTTACCGAAGGTGTATACCCAAGAGCCCAGCTCTGAACCTCAAAACAGGTAAGTCTCAAAGCTCCGAGAGGATTCATCTGGGAAGGATGAAACTTGAAGTATTCGCAAACCTCCAAAAAGAGTCTGGAGAATGGAAGCCGGAGGTTTGAAAATTCAAACCACTCAGCGTAAACCCCTATTTTGCCGGGAGGCGCATCCAGAATGGTGTCGTCGGGACCAGGAAGAGTAACACCATAGCCAACGCCGATGGCATATTTGTCACAAAGGACATCCAGGTCCTCCTGGGTCAAACTATTGAAAGACCTCCGAAGGTTTTCCTTATCTTTCTTTGACATCACGAAAGAATGAGAAGACAAAAAGCAACGAAAGAAAGAGTGAGGGAAGAAAAACACACAGTTAAAAGTGTAATTGAGAAAACGGTGAGAAAAAAAAGTTACAAATGGGGTAAAAGAAACTATTTATAGGCAAGTGTATGTCAGACGATGGGACGCGCGTTTAATCCCACCGCCTCTCTCGACCAATGGAATAGCGACAAGTGGCATAAGCATTAAATGCAGCAATTTGAAAATCTTCCCGCCGAAGCTAAAAACCCATTATCCCGCCTAAACAGTCAGACGGTTACAAATTTCCGAATAAACTCAAGAGACACACCCCAGTCAACCGAAAGAGGAAGCTGAAAGAGTTGAAACACTTCATTTTTTCTTCTAGTCAAGCATTACATAGTCTTAACTACGTAATACTGGACTAGGGGGGCTGATGACGTACCATCGGTTAGCCGATAGAAGTCTATCGGCCAAACCAATGATACGCCGAAAGATCTATTAGCCGGACACAATCTTTAAGAAAGAGAATCTAAACAACACCTATTATCCGAAGAACATCCTAAGGACCATGAGGCCGAAGGATGCCTTCTTGACAGAAAGTACAATACTTCGCAATACCTCCAGGATAAACAAGATATTGTACTTAGAGCACGTTATTATCCGAAACTCAAGATCTATAAATACCAAGCTCACTCTTCACTTCAAGGGTAACGTTCATAACACTACACACTCTTACATTACTTATTTACTCTTACTCTTCGTAATCTTACTCTTACGCCCGAGGTAAACCAGGGGATCATCCCCGCTCCGTTTACTCGTGTGTTTGCCTCCTTGTGCAGATAGTTCAAGATCGGAGATAAGAACTAGGCTGAAGGTCTTCTTCGGATCAGCTTTATCGGATCCGAACCTTCTACCCGATTGTACTTGTGATATTCCGGTGTCGCAACACTAACCCTCCCTAGAAGCTAAGCTCAATGCGATGTTCACATGTCTCTGGGCTACAAACCAAAGAGTAAGCACACATCCAAACACGTGACATTTTATTAACCAAAGTCCTCATTGACCTACTCAACCGTGTATTTGCGAGGTGGATATATTGTAATATTTATATTTCAAAAGATTGTTACGTAATTGTCAATTTTCGCAGCGTGTGTTGCCCCTCAACAAAAATTGAACTTAGAATCTACGTGGTCATTTCTTGATATAATTCATGGATAATCGGAAATAGTTAGCCGAGAAGTCGAAAACTACAAATTATTCAAATAGAATCCTATCATTTATAAAGCCTAAACGAATGGAAAGTGTTTTAAGTATTTAAAAGACAAAAGAAGGGGAATTTATGTAGTACACTACACATCAAATGGTTTCTTTTCAAAGTACAAGATTCTCATGTCTAGGGTGTGTGTATGTTTTGATATCTCCATGTCTAATTCTCTAAGTTTTCAAAACTTGAGTTATCAAGTACACACAAAGGTGTCCCACCAAACTTAGGTTCAATATTTTTGGTAGGGCATATTTTGCTTTATCATGATGGATGGTCTAGGTTTCAAGTGTAGACAATAAGACATTTCCTTTTGCTTAAATACAACGAAACATGATAAAGTTGACACTACCTCATCGTGTCGCTGGTGGTAGTGGTAACGATCGTGGTGGTGATGGTCGCATTTTTAGAGCCTATCTATTATAGATGGAACTCGTCCCCATTGTGTTAAGAGATGTCGTATATGATATGAGTTATGATATGAGTTTGGATTGAATTTGATTGATCACAAAGAATTGCTAAATGTTTAAATAAAAACATCAATATATGTATTAAAGAGTTAATTACATAAATCGTCCCTATGGTATACTCCAAATTACGGATTTCGTCCCTAAGTTTAAAATGTTACATAAATCGTCCATATTTTGAAATTAATTACGCTTTTCGTCCCTAATTTCTAACGGACATCCATTTTAGGGACGAAATGTGAAATTAGTTAGCGATAATTTTAACGGAAATTATTAATGGACATCCATTTCAAGGACGAAAAGGGTAATTAGTTTCTAAGAGTGGACGAGTTATGCAACATTTTAAACTTAGGGACGAAATCCGTAATTTTAGGTAAACCATAAGGACGATTTATGTAATTCACTCTTTATTAAAATTTATAATAGAAACATCTTCGTGTTGTTAATCACTTCTCCCATTATTACAAAGGGTCATATAGACTGATTGAAAATATAATAAAGACATGTTATACAACGCTTCCCTCTATATGAAAAGGGCTTATTACTAAAAGTTAGAGATATCAGTTATATAACCGATTTTTTTTTTTTCACGCTTGTAAATCAACTTTTCATGTGCACGTTATTTTAAAATATATACCCATTTAATTTTAAATGTTAATCGTTTGGAATCCATTTATTGTTCAAATCCTATTGAACTGAGATATGGATTAAATCATTCTTATATGTTCACAATTACGTTCCTTGATCAAGAAGCCAAGA
>CAJVGC010000065.1:66703700-66732361 GCA_910822075.1 Senecio squalidus
AGAAACACTAATTTTGATGATTTCGAAAACTTATCTGGCTGAAGTCGAAAACATTGGGAAACTTACTGATCCACCTCTTACCGAGAAGCTATGAATAGTGATCAGGCCGCTAAATGGATTGAAGCCATGATTGAAGAGCTCAAATCCATGGAGCGTAATGGCGTTTGGGTATTGGTTCCACCTCACTAAAGGATCCAAAGTAATTGGATGTAAATGGGTGTTCAAAACCAAATTAGACCCGAATGGAAACGCGAACGCTATAAGGCCAGACTGTTTGCAAAAGGCTTTACTCAAAAGGAAGGAATTGATTATCAAGAGCACCTTTTTCCCCTGTCTCTCGTAAAGATTCCCCATGGCACTCGTAGCTCATTATGATTTAGAGTTACATCAGATGGATGGTCAAGACCGCTTTCCTAAATGGTGACTTGCAAGGAAGACGTTATACATGCGGCAACCTAAGGATTTATTCCAGAAGGGTAAAGAGCACATGGTCTGCAAGTTAAATAAATCGATATATGGGTTGAAACAAGCATCACGACAATGGTACCTTAAATTTGATGAAGTCGTAAAGTCTGATGGCTTCCTAAAGAATCAAGTGGATCAATGCACCTATCTCAAGATCAGTGGGAGTAACTTCATTATCCTTGTTTTGTATGTGGATGATATCCTACTTGCAAGTAACAACTTGGATTTGCTACATGAGTCGAAGCGAATGCTTTCGCATAATTTCGACATGAAAGATCTCGGTGATGCCTCTTATGTTTTAGGTATCGAAATAAATCGAGACAGACGTAATGGTGTTCTAGGTCTTTCCCAAAGGGCTTATATTGACCGTATTCTAGAACGCTATAACATGCAGCACTGCACACCCACTGTGGCTCCGGTAGTTAAAGAGGACGTATTTGGACCTCATCAAACTCCGAGCACTGAAACCGAGAAGGCTGAAATGAGGATGATACCTTACTCATCTGTAGTTGGGAGCATTATGTACGCTCAGGTCTGTACTCGACCGGATATCGCTTACATCGCTGGTATGCTGGGGCGTTACTTATCTAACCCCGGATTAGCACACTGGAAAGCGGCTAAAAAGGTTCTACGATATCTGAAAGGGACCAAAGACTACAAATTAACTTATAGAAGAAGTGACAACTTGGAAGTAGTAGGTTATTCTGATTCTGACTTTGCTAAATGCAAAGAAGACCATAATCTACTTCTGGGTATATTTTCATGTTAGCTGGCGGACCAATCTCTTGGCGGAGTCATAAACAGAAACTGACCACAACGTCTACTATGATGGCTGAATATGTTGCCGTTTATAATGCAACCTGTCATGGGATGTTGTTAAGGAACCTGATCGGTGGACTCAAACTCGTCAACTCAATCTCTAGACCATTGAAGCTTTACTGTGATAACTCAGCTGCTGTAACTTTCTCGAACAGTAACAGTTCGACTGGCGCTGGGCTGTATCTCGACACAAAGTATCTGTTTGTACGCGAACGGGTTGAGGAAAATGTTCTTTGTGTTGAATACATAAGTACACATGACATGCTAGCGGATCCGATGACCAAAGGTCTTCCTCCTAATATATTCGTAGGACACGTGTCGAATATGGGGCTTACAAAAGACTTAATTTAATAGCATTGTTGTACTTATTGGTCATTATTATTTATTAATGAAAATTTTCCTCCTTATTCAGATTTTGTTTGTCTATTATTTACACCTTATGCGCATAACTGTGTTGGACATTATTATAACAAAATTTGTCTTAGTTGGTCTATCATTGCTTATTCAGTTTTGAATTTGAGTCATAGTTTGACTAGTGGGGGTCCTGAGTAGATGTTCTTCTCTACGACTGTACTTATCAACTATGATTTCGGTTTTAAACAAAATGAGTATTATCTCGTACGGACTTATCAATACTCATAGATAAATGATCTACTCGGTCAAGTGGGAGAATGTTGGACCCATATTATTTGTGACCCTCATTAATCATTTATCCTTACTGATATGATGACTGACGCTAACTGATATCTGTGTCTAGTAAATATTCGATGGACGTATTTACATTACCGACACTATAGATTTCCCATTAGGTGATCGGAACTATGAGAGCTTATAATATAAACACTTATTAAACACCAAGGACTAAATGGTACACACTCCTAATTTGAGTGTCTATATAAGAACCATCATAAACCCTTATTAGGGCTGGTCACTTATTCTTACCACCATTATCATCCCTAACACACATAGTGTTTACTCTCTAAACTAATTACTCCATCATAATACGATCATCTCAATTTGGGAATCACTGATGGCTAATCTATTCAATAACATGCCCGGATCATCTGCAGGTATGTTAAATAACATGAATCAATATAATTTAATCCAACATGTGGTATCAGAGCCAATGGCTCGTGATTATCCATTGGTTCATGTTAATTTATTGCTTGGCTATTGCTATTATTGATTATGCAACTTATTTGGCCGGCGGATTATGAATTTTGGGTGAAAAATGGGGTTTTTTGCGACTGTGGCGGCTGGACTGCAACCCTAATTTCGACGAACTTCGTTCGTGCGAATGAAGGCTCATCCGTACGAACCTGATTGTTCGTTCGTACGGATGAAGACATATACGTACGAACCTAAATTGTTCATTAGTACGAATCTGATTGGCTCATTCGTACGAACCTGATTTGTTCGTTCGTACGGATGAAGCCCCATTCGTACGAACCTGACTTGTTCATTAGTACGAACCTGATTTGTTCATTCGCACGAACGTAACTGTTGATCCGTACGAATCTGGGCTAATACGTGCGAACCTAGGCTTACATTCGTACGAACCTAAACCTTACATTCGTACGAACCTAGGCTTACATCCGCACGAACCTGGACTTACATCCGTACGAATCAATACTCATCCGTACGAATATAATCTCATTCGTACGGATGACTACAGACCCTAATTTGGTCGGTTTTTTAAAGTCTTACTGGTTGCCTTATTTGTAAAATCGTTTAGCTTTTGGGGCGCTGCCCCAAACCCCGCGAGGGCGGCCTCCCCTCGACCCCCGCCCGCTGACCTGGCAGCGGGATCCCAGCAAGGGGCTCAGCCCCTTTAACATACATGTGAACCTCTCTTAAAATGTCATTTACATATATGATCAAAACATATACCGTACTATAATAAACTACTCGTACCTTAAAAGTTTATACGAATAAAAAACTTGCATGAGGTTATATTAATTAACGGATTACAAGGTAACACGGAAATCCATAAGAGAACATGTGATTTTGTGTTGTCAAACCGTACAATTCCATCTTCATGTCTTTTTCCTTTAATATTATTTATTCTTCATACTAATTAAACAACCTATAACCGCGTATTACATTGGTATACAAAATAATATCAACTTTTACTAAATTAGTACATACTGGCACGAGTATTAATGAATTAATAATCTTTTAACAAACTTTTATAAACGGAATCAGTTAAGTTAAATAAACTAGTTCATCGACGCGCATAAGTAGAGCCACACAAGTTTTCGTGCGAGGGGTAAAATAAAGGATCTTTATCGACGACCGAGTAGGTATAATTGACTTCTATAGGGACGGAATATCAATAACAACGGAAATGTAATAATTTTTTATATTTTAAAAAATATGTGAGTATAGATTATATAAATATAAATTTTTGGTACAACCATTTGATTATATAAATAGTTTTACCACGAAAAATCTTTGCCCTAGTTTGTTTGTTCTGTTAACTTCTTTAGGCTCGAGTCAATAGTTGTTGTTTTGTCGAAGTAGTGATGCCGTAGAGTCCCGATTACTCTTTATTTTCTTTCATACACATAAATACCTCACACTAACACTCACTCACTCTCTCACAACACTCGCAAGTATATTTATAACACACGTACGCATATACTCATATACCGTTCACACACTATTGTTAGAGTTTTCCTGAAAAAAGTCTATAACTCGATGCATCACATCTAAATGTTTACTACCCCGCATACACTAATATATACTTCCTCACACGTTTGTTGGATGTTTTTTTTAAAAACATTCTTTCTATATTCGACTAGATATATGACTTTTTCGATATGTTGTTGTTGTTGAGGTAGTATTTACTATTTATACTTTTACAACAAAAACAATTTACAAATCCTCATTTCAAGTTGAATTATTGAACAAAAAAGGGCTTAATTCCTTTCAATTTAATAAAATCATGTCATGTAAAATTATAATAATTTTTAAATATATTTATAAGTTGTTGAGATGGGATCAGAAAGAGAGTTCTAGGAAATTAAGGTAAAGATTATTTGTCTGAAATCTTGGGTTGTTGATGGGTCCATTATCAACTAATTATTTCAAGAATTCAACATAAGAGCAAATTTTGTTTAGTTGATGGGGTGTTTGTTTCGGTTTATGTAATAAGTTTATAAGTTTATATAAATTCTGATAAGTTTATAAGTTCATAAGTTCAATATTTTCGGCTTGTAAGCTTATTAAAAATTACATAAATTCATAAACCCGTTAGATAAGTCGAAACAAACACCCCTATATACTATATATAACGTATTTTACTTCCCAACCATTTTATCATAAGTACAATATGAGTACTTAATGTTTGACTTCCGACAAGATAATCTTTTTAAGATGACGATGTTGACTACTTTGGGGTCTCTACACTGCACCCAGGTAGTATCACAATGTACAATTTAAAAAAAAAAACATAAGTTACATAATTCATAATTTATAGTGGGTACCAATATTTATATGACACCCACTAAAGAGTTGTTCATTTACGCATACTTACTTCCATATAATGGACAAAAATGAGTAAATGAATCTATTTTTATTTGCATATCAAGTTAGTGTTTACGTTTATGATATTATGTATACGTATACGGAATAAAATCAAATAAAAAGTAACAAATCTACTAAGGGTATAGAGAAGTTTCTGTGCACGCCATATGATACCCGAGAGCATGTCATGTAAACATGACACGACTTTTTGGGATCCAAAGACACAGGCTAAGCGCGTAACTTTCAGTCATATAATGCACAAACAATATGATGTTAAACTATGAGTCTATGATGTATAAAAATATAAAACACATATATGACATAGTATGATAGATGATATGATGAACAACTATGATGTACATACGAAGGACTAAGTACAATATCATGTGTTATCAACACAAACCTTTTTTTTATGTTTTCAATAAATATTTTACGTGACTGTCTCCTAAGAAAATTAAGTTCGGAATAAAAACGGTTTATTTTGTTACAAATACACTTTTACCAAAAGTTCAATCTAAAGTGGTTCGTATTTCTTTTAGAAAATAAATAATATTTAATATATTTTATAGTTTAAAGACATAATAACATGTTATATAAAGAAAGTAGATCCACAAAGACATACAAAAGGTTCACTTCACTCTTCCATTCCGCGTATTAGCTTTATGTGGCTCCCTTATTATTTATTTATGGACAATGCTAACAAATGCCCCTAGGGCAATTATTAGGACTTCCTTTTTTATTTTTATTCTCTAATTAATGTTCATTTTGCATTTAAATAAAGAATCCCAGTACTATTTAATTAAGAAATTTTTTTAATAACTAAATCCCTAAAAATAAATTACATATTACTTTACATTGTATAATAATTCACCATAAAGAAATGTTGTCATGTTTGAATTCTCTCGGTCAAAAAGTCAGTAGACACAAAAAAAGTCCAAAAACAAATAACGGAAAAACATAATATATAGACTAAAGACCGTTGTCTAGCACTTCAAAATAAATATAGGATTTAGTCATAAATCACTAGGTGAACATTTCTTCCGTGGAACATTAGAGGAGCTAGTTTTCACAACAGCCATATTCTCTTTAGTCTAGAGATTATGTTTTTCCGTTACTTGTTTTTGGACTTTTTTATGTTTCGTAATTTTCATCTATTAGTATTGTAATGATTGTTTTCTTTCTACTATTTGATATGAATCAAATAAATAAAGTTTTCTATTGTGGTTAATATTTTTGTGTCTACTGACTTTTTGACTGAGAGAATTCAAACATGACAACATTTCTTTATGGTGAATTATTATACAATGTAAAGTAATATGTAATTTATTTTTAGGGATTTAGTTATTAAAAAGAATTCCTTAATTAAATAGTATTGAGATTCTTCGTTTAAATAGAAAATGATCATTAATTAGAGAATAAAAGTAAAAAAGGAAGTCTTATTCATTGCCCTAGGGGCATTTGTTAGCATTGTCCTTTATTTATTTATTTATTTTGTTTTTTAAGTAATTATGAAAAATATCAAGTATATATTCCTATAAAAGTTTTAAATGGTAAGTTATTATAGTTAATCCATCAAACGGATATTATTTTGTCATGTCGGCCTTTATTTTATTATATATTAAAAATTAAAAATTGATATAGGTATAACTCGAGAGAAAATCTCGATCATCGACGTGTTACAGTCACGTAATTTTATCATTACTAAATTTGTATATCGGTCGATATTCGGGATTTCAATACATTTTCCTTCTATAAAAATCCAAAAGCTCCATACAAATGAGAATCCTATGACTAAATGTTTTAACATGTTCATCACCCCTAACATGCACTCTTTTTTATTATAATACCTAGAATATTTTGATACAAGACATAATGGTTTTCCATAATTCCAAAACCATTTTCCATATTTCCAAAACTATAATATATTGATACCATATATTATCACATATATATTCCCAAGCATTAATAGTACAATGCCCATATGTGTCATTTGTGCAATTATTATTATGGCCTTCTCTCAATCTTTTATTTCTTTTTTTTTTCTTTTGGGGGTTAAAAGCTTTTTTTCTTCTTTTTTTGGGGTAAAAGGGATTTCATCCTGATAAATTATATTAATATCCAAAAGCCGATAAGTACAATGAAATGTGACTGAGTGTCACATTAACCTCAAGCTAAACTTGAACAGTCACAGTTGAATGACACACCATTCTTATAAAAAAAAAACCATATTGGAGTTATCATAGTGTCTTTTTACAACACATACTTATAATTACTATGATTTTGATTCATTATTTTGAATAAAGAAATACCTTTACTTTTACTTCTACTTTTGTTTGCTCATGTCATGTGGATGGTTGCCTTGGCCTCTAAGTCAAAAAGACTAGAACATGTCCAATAATTGTGATAATAAATTAATGGGGTTGCATGTGATATTTCTTCAAATGTATGGTTGTCTTTGAAAATTTCCATAAAAGTGTACTATTTTCTATATTACACCTCAAACTTTCAAAAGTGACAACTAGATTGGTTAAAAAAAAATACTAATTAAAATCATGATAATTAGAAAGATAAATAGATAGAAAGCACAAATAATACTATTTATCATTTTTCTAGCCTTACATATTTTTTTTATATGTTTGGAGGCAATTTTTAGTTGTTTCATAACAAACTATATTTTATTTCGCTAAAGACATTCTATGTCAAATTTAAATATTTAATTGAAAATACATCGATCTCGTTAATCATAGGATAGTGAACCTAAATAAACATAAGTCCATAGTTGAAGGGCTGTTTTTTGAAATATTGCCCATCATCTTTTAATATTAAAAAAGAAAAACAATTTCACAGTTTCACACTTCTTTATATAATTCCTGTTAAATATAACACATATATTTTAATATCAAATTAATAAATAAAAAACTAAAAAAAAAAATAGGAGAAATTGTACTTTTCTTCCATCTCACTTGCATTCTTCTCTTATAAATACATCTTTCACCATATATACCTTAACAATAGAGCACATACATTTTTTCATTATCAAAACCTTTGATTTCAACAAAAACATCATATCGTGCATTCTTTCGTTTTGTCATTCCTTGAACGATGACGAATAAAGCGCAAAAGATCCAACACAAGCAATCGAAGACAATGTCATATTCGTCCTCATCAGTGTCATCGATACCACCTCAATCAACATTATCACCAAAGTCGTCAATAAACAAAGAAAAATACAAAGGAGTACGAATGAGGAGTTGGGGTTCATGGGTTTCCGAGATAAGAGCACCAAATCAAAAATCGCGTATATGGTTAGGATCTTATTCAACTCCTGAAGCAGCTGCCAGAGCTTATGACGCGGCCCTTCTATGCGTTAAAGGCCCCAAAACAAATCTTAACTTTTCTCTAAACCAATATGATCAAGACTTATTCAATAACACAAACACAAACACAACACTCATGTCTCCAAAATCAATCAAAAAGGTGGCTGCTATCGCGGCCAACACAATTCCATCTCCACCACAATCTCCAATATCTTATTCGTCACCATTATCCCCGGTTTCTCCCTCACAATCATTTTCATCTAACGAATATAGCCAAACGTTTTCTTTAGAAAATGACCCACTTGATGGTACTCTAATGTCTATGGTTGCACCATGGTGTAACATCGATTCCCCGACACATTATGAAATGATGCATTACAAGTCGCCATTCGATGCTTATGAAGAAGAAGATGGTGAAATTCGTTTATGGAATTTCTACTAAATCATATTTTTTAAACCGTTTTTACTAACATTAAACTAAATTTAGTTGAATACAATTTTTTTTTTTTTTTTTTTTTTAATACATTTATTTATTTATTTATACTTGTCTATGTAAAAGGGTGTCGATCTCATGGAGAGAATCCAATGTGAGTACCTTCCCGACAATTAAATTTAATTTTTTTGAAATTGTTTCATATATATTTATTTATTCATTTTAATTCAATTTAAATATTAGCTTTTATTGTATGTATTTATTACTTTTCATTATGTTGATACTTATTTTATACAAGCAATTTAATGTTTCATTTTTCAAATATATGTAGTACATGATTTTGCTTGCAAGATAGAGCTAGTTATGATGTTTAATAGTTAACGACGTGAATATTCCCGTTAAGAGAGTAATGAGAAAAATAAGCTATTTATCTCGAAAGAAATAGGTCAAACGACAATGCATTAGAAAGAGAAAAAAAAAACATTTATCAGTTTTTGTAATAATAACTTACCCCAATATTTGCATCTAATATGACATAAGGGTGCATATTGCCAAATATATTAAAATAAAATAAAAACGACGGCGATAGGACATGATTTCGCTTGAAGATAGAACAAGGTATGATGTTTAATAGTTAACGACATGAATATTCTCGTTAAGAGAACAATGAGAGAAAAGAAATTAGGTCAAACGACATCATTTTCAAAAACAGTTACCATTGAATATAGTTTTTGTAGCAATATACGTTCGAAGTATTTGCAGCTAGTAGTACATAACCAGATATGTTCTAAAGCGTACTAAAAATTTATCGTTTTAATCCAAACATGCTTTCATTGTCGGCTCTTCAAAACCGATGTATAGTTTAAAGAAAAAAGGTGATAAAAAAAACCTATTGGGACTTTTTAAGCAAGAAAAGTCAAGTACAAGGGTAAATATTGTAAATTTTAAGAAGAATAAAAAGGAAAAATAAAAAGGAAATCGACGCCTGAGAGATTCGAACTCTCGCGGGGAAACCCCATGTACTTAGCAGGCACACGCCTTAACCACTCGGCCAAAGCGTCACCTGTTGGTTTTGTGGTTACATAGTAACTATTTAATAACAAGAAATAATGAGAACGATACGGTCTCCATTAACCGGTTAGGCGGCCAACATGAGGGATGTAAAACATATGTCCACGACATATTGGTTGTGCCAAAGTTGAAAGATTAATGATTAAACCACATTGTAAGAATTGTTTCACGTTTTGTTTTACCGTATCCAACTCACACGCAACCTTTTTGAAGAAAATATACACGAATAACAAAAAACAAAATGTTTGTTTATAGATTCATGAATCTAATAAGTTCTTCGCTATCAAATTATCCACTTTTAATGTCTGGTCATCATGGTTTGCAGACCAAAATCTATGAGCCCGTTAGTACTGTTGTATAACGAGAGACTAGCGATTAGTGTTCATAGATGTCAATGTATTAGATAGCAAATATACTTTCATCGACTTTTTATTTAAATCACTATATTATCAAATAAAGAAAGTATTTTTGTATAGTAAAGACAACAATGATATTATCCAACAAATCATGCATAACAAACAAATGTACAACAGATGAAGCAATTCCGGAACGATGTACATTGTACAACATAAAAAGCAAAAGAAACAACAGATGACCCTGATGTTGGCACGAAATAGTACTGCCACCAGAATATCACGACTCCTTAGATTCTGCAGATTAATATGGATGACATACGATGTTAAAACGTATAATTACTCATAGTTGCATAAAAAAACTAAACTAAACGCGATGTCTTTACATGATCATTTTATGGTTTCACTGACAAAGTCTTTTTCCGTGGTAATAATAAGGAATAGAGACAGATGATGAATGATGATAAGAAAGGCAGTTGTTTCGACCATTTTTGACCATTTTTGGAATTATGAATTAGTGTTCGGGTTAACGATCCAATTAAGCTTCATATTCTTTTGTTGATGTATATTTATTCATTAGTCCACATAGCTTTTCACCTCATGTGTTTTATCTGAAACGGGTCATATTAACAAAATTAACTAAAAGGGGAACGGGTAAAACGGGTTGGAAGTTGCCAAAGTTTACCTTTAACGCATACAACATCCTCAACTGTTTTATTTTAATATTATGATTATTATTGGAATAATATAGTTTCCGTAATCATAACTAATGCAAAAAATGACCCATTACAAAAAATGACCCATTACAAAACCCGCCCATCTAAACACCTCTTGATACAATATAGATTTATGGAAGCAAGATGTTCTACAACTAGAAAGAACGATAAAAAATTAAATTTAAACATACGTAAAAGAATGTACCTCAAACTTTTCAAAAGAGGACACGAGAATGGAACCAATAAAGTTCTCTCAAGTAGAGCCTTTAACTATCATGACAGGACACGGGACATGGTTGGAGCAGTAGTTACTTACACTTCCCAAAAACATCCTGCATTTAGAATAATAGTCAGTTATAGTTAATGAGCTCTCGATTTCCTACCTAATTAGCTATTTATCAGAAGAACTGCATATTTGACTGGAGCGTGGTTTAACGAGAGTAGTTGACTATTAGTCAAATATCCAAAATCCCCTTCAAGATAGAGAAACCTTTTGTATTATAAAACAGTGTGGTAGTTTGTTTGCGGGAAATAAATGTTTCACTTTCACTTGCAAATATCCTACCTCGTTGATGTTTGAAGTATGCCAACTAATAATAATGTAAGCGTCAAAAAAAGACAACTTCGCTTTCCAGGAATTAACTAGCATGCAACTAATTAAATAAATATCTAATTTCCCCGGGGGCTGAAGAAGTTTATCCAAGCATGGCCAAAAGTGCAACATGAAGCAGTATAAATAAATCAAACTACGATGAAATATAACAGCTTAACAAGCTATTAACATTGGGTGCAGACATTGCTATTACCTCTTGATAGGACCATAAGAGTGACATCCCATTACAAGCAGATCGGCATGCAACTCTTCAACAGCCTCACATAATTTTTCCTTGGGATCCCCAATAACTACTTTTGTCTCGACTTCCACCTGATAGTTAATTTGGATTTGTATAATTACTTAAATCCACAAAAAAATGAGTAGTTTACATTCACGTATAATGCAACTCATTTCAATATATAACTTTAATCGCCTGATCGGCAAAATCAAAAAAATCTATCAGATAAAATAAAAGAAGTTGTAAACTAATCTACATATTGAATTACACGTCATCTAAGCGTGCTAAATCACACAACTTTAAATAAGGTACACTGTCCGATTCACAGTAAGAGATCTTCAGGGGAACACATAGTAGAAATGCAAAACATTAAGAAGGATATTTCAAAAACGTAGATTACTGCATAACAAAGAATCACCGTTCGGATTCTCTCACCTTTAAATTACCAAGCACATTATACCACAAACTCTATCAGCTAAAACTTAAGCGTCATGAGAAACACAACACTAGCTTCCTCACATAAAGCTTATCATTAATAGTACAAACCAATAACGCTTAACATAAGCACATCCTCCCCATTGAAACAAACGTTCTCTCACTCTGTTGGAACTTTTCTTGCATCTATTGGGGTATTCACAATTTGGGTTTTTCTAACGTGTGCCCAAGGGCACACGTTAAGTAGGGAATATTCTCCTCGAAAATTGAAAAAGTATGGAATATTCTCCTCGAAAATTGAAAAAGTATGGAATATTCTTCTCGAAAATTGAAAAAGTATGGAATATTCCCTGCTTTTTCAATTTTCGAGGAGAATATTCTCTAGTTAACGTGTGCCCTTAGGGCACACGTTAGAAAAACCCTTCACAAAATAATCTTATACAAGTCAGCAGCACAAATAAACAACTACCCCAATTTCGCAGTACTTTAATATAGCACCTAAAAACCGACCGATTTTACATTTTTTTTTTTTTGACAAATTTCCACCACTAATCTTTATCATTTAGACGTTACACAAACCCAAATCCAAATCTTAAGCTAATGCTACAGCTACTTGGGCCAAAACACAACCCTTAATTACTCATTTACAATAAAATGGCAGACAAACGAGCAACTAACTACGCCGCAACCCCCTTTTTGGATATCTGAATAATTGTCTAGAAATGTATCAAACTAAACTCAAAAGTCAATTCTATATATCCAACTTAAAAACGTATCGTGAGTGTATCTAACTTTCAAATATCACTATTGTACCTATCCGACAAATTAAAAACTTGTAAACAAGTGACATGGCACCACATCACTTATTCAAATAAACAAAAGCTCACATTCTTATCAGCACAGATCTTCAAAGCATGAGTTAAAATCGCATCCGTAATCCGCCGCTGATGCGCTTCAATCGCCGCGTTAAACGCCGGCACCTCCACATCACCTAATCAATCAAGCAAACAATCAGACTAAACAATCTCAACAAAATCAAAATCTAAACCATCAAATAGAAGAATAACTGAATAACTGTTTACATAATAGACTTAACTGGGACCACCAAAGGGGATAGCAGCGGGATTAAGACCGGAGGCGATTGTCGGCGGTGATTGAACATGGATGATAGTTATAGAACCTTCTGGACGGAGCTTCACGTTATCTAGTGTCCAGATTAATGCGTTCATGCTCTCTTCGCTGCCGTCGACGGCGACGATCACGGAGTTTAGATTTTCCGGCATGTTTTGATCAGCTAGACGGTGTGGGGAGCTTATGATCGAGTGTTCAGTTTTTCGAGTTTCTAGAAAATTTAGTATCCACCGTTAACATTAAAGATTAATTTGTAAAGTAATTGAAATTGACTTGTTTTAGTCGAGCTTGAGTACTGTTTGTTTTGGTTTATGTAATATCTTATAAGTTTATTTAATTTTGATAAAGTTTATAAGTCAAATTTTTCTCGTTTATAAGTTTATCAACTTGAGTTTATAAACTTAAATAAGACATAAGCTCAAATTGATAAGTTCATAAGCCGAAAATTTTAGCTTATAAGCTTATTAAAATTTATATATGCTCATAAGTTCGTTACATAAGCCGAAACAAACACCCCTTAAGTCGAGTTCATGTTTTGAAACATTTGGCTTATAAAACTCACGAGTTTAATCAAGTTTATATTATTTACGTATAATAACTTATATATATGATGCTATATAAACTAATATGCATACGAAACGAGTTAAGTCGAGCTTGATCTGACGAGTTTTTTTTATCGAGTACGAGCTTTGGATGTAGGATATGTCGAGTTCGAGTCGAGTTTCGAGCTCCAATTCTAGAAGTTGAGTCGAGCTCAAGTTTGAAATATAAAGCTCGATCGAGTTAGAGTCGAGTTTGAGCTTTGCATTATTCGACTCGATTTGGTTCAATTACATTTGTATTAACCAATATTGAAATAGTATTGACCGATATATTGTGGTTTGATATTGAATACTTTCACCTTAGAAAATGGTACTAAGTTTGAAAATTATACGGTTTTTGAATCGGATATCGTTTAATCAATTATAATTGTCATTTAGACATATTATACTTAGAAGTTTTAGTTTTATTTACGAGCTATTCGTGTGGTTTTCTATCTCATTAATTGGTTTAGTTTTTGGAAAATAAGAATAACATAGAATAAGTCTTGTAAAAGAAGTGTAATATTGAATCAAATAAGTCTTATAAGTAGAGGTGGTCAAAATCGAATGTCCGAAGATTTGGATAGTGATTTTCACTATCAGAAATTCGAATTCAAAATTTCGGATATCCGGTTTCGGATATCCAATTTATCAGAAAATACGAAATTTAAAAAAAATATATTTTGTTTTTTGTTTTTTTGTGTTATTTTTTGTTTGTTTTAAATTTTATCATACATTTTTTTAATCACAATATTTAATATTTACATATATTTATCTAAATATGTTATTAAATCACCAAAATAGTTACATTTACCTATAAAATAACTATAAAAATAAAAATAAAAAAAATCGGATTTTCGGATAATCGGGTATCCGAAATTTCGAAATATTACTATCCGAATTTGAATACGAAAAACCGGATATCCGAATTTTCGAATTTTTTCGGATCAGATTTTCGGATTCGGATATTTTGAACACCCTTACTTTCAAGTTTAAAATTAAGCAATTGTATTTGTTGAGCCTGTTTGACCGGTTAATAATAGCTTTTAAATCCAAATTCAAACAATGCAAAATAGCTCATATTCTAAGTTAACATATCGTAATCGAGTAGTCGACATAGTCTAGTTCTTCATTTCGATTGTTTCTATGATATAAGCTTGTAGGATTATGAATTTTCACGTTTTATAAGCAAAAACTTCTTTATAAGACACCACAACGACAATTGATAATGAAAGAAAAGATAAATGGAAAAGATACGATAAATAATAAAAGAGTCAAATATTATTTTTAAAAATAAAGCATTATTTTACCGTATACGTTAACTTATGTTATATTTATAACTCGATTATTGCCCCTCGATTATAAATAATTAATTAAAATTATGTTTTTATTTAAGTTGAGATGAAATGTAAAAAGTAATGTAATTATATGTTGTAAGAGGGTGTAAAGTTAAAATAGTCTTTGATATATCATCAATCTGATCTAACTGTTGAAATCAAAGAAGTTAACTTATCTAAGGGACCGGACCTTACTTCGCTTGGTTATTAAAGATTAAAGATAAAGATTAAAGATGACAATGTCTCCTATTATGTGTGAACAAAAAAATTAACCAAACTATCTACACGTTACATGTTTTTGAACAATAAAAAAAAAAAACTTTGTCGAATCAATGCACATGAATTACGATCTATGGTTCATATTTTCTACTAATAAAATGAGGGATGAATAGGAGGTTGTCGTGGTATAGGTGCCCATATACCCGCTGTCGGCAAGTGAGAACTATGCATCGATAACAATTCTGTAGTTGTTGATGTTGGTGTTGGTGTTGGTGTTGGTGCATAAGGTCGTCCACTATCGCCTCCACTTGAACTTGTAGGTTGCTCTCTTGTTGTCGAAATATAACCTCCACCAGAATTCTGTACTTGATCGCCTTCTTCTAATGGTAGACGGTGGTAAAGTGGATTGTTAAACGACGCAGCCACAATGTATACCGTTCCAGCAGCTATAAGCGGCCCAACGATAGCACCACCATAGGTTTGGCCCTTTGGACCCGCTATTGTTATCGTAAACTCAGTACCAAAATCTGTAAAAGTGAAAGAGTTAGAAGTTAATTACAGTTTAATTATTAGTTTATTTATTTACAATAATTTAGGTATTTGTTTTATAGTCAAAATGTATTACTATAACTTTTTCTACAAACTTTATTTTCACGTAAAAGGATAAAGTTAATTTTTAAATAAGTTAAAGATAGTTTAAATCGAAGTAAAAATTATAATTTTATGCTAAATAATTTTATTATAATTATTCTTTTAAAATGCAACATACAATTAGTTTTGTACATTCATACTATATTATTTTTAACATCATAACTAATTATTTTTTTTTTTTAATTATTTAGTTCGACATATTTTCCATGATTATGTTTTCGTTAAAAAAAATTATAAATACGGTAAGAGCTATCGGAATATTAGACAAGAAAATAGGGCGAAAAAAACATTTGACCTTTGTTAATAAGAGGCGTTAGCATGGCTTGCAGCGGAGACGACGACGGAAATACCGTTGCAGACATCGACAACAACTCAACGACACCACGAAAGGTGACGGGTGCAGTCGTCATAGGTTGTCGAAACGACACATTAGCCACACTCCCAAACCCGGACAAGACACAAATACCCGTATTCCTTCTTTCACAAAACCTTGTAACAACACCAATAATATCCGATCCACTAGCAACTTCTAACATGTATGGAAACATAGTCGTACTCGGTTCGGTTTCTGTGGTAAGGAAAACGGGTGGTTTACGTTTGTTTTTCGACCCGGGTGGACGGCCTCGAGGTTTTCGGACTAGTTCAATTGATGCACCATCGTTAGTGGTGGTGGTGGTGTCAAGTTCTGATGATGAGAGGGTGGTGTGTGGTGGTTGTTGGTTGTTGAACATGGTGGTGAATGCTTATCTCCGGTGAATGTGAATGTGAATTTTGAGTTTTTGGTTATATATGAGAATTTGAGATATAGATAAGAGATGATATATGATAGTTTTGTATTTATCTTTTAAGAAGAAAGAAACCAATCATGAATCATTTATGGGTCTTGGAAATATTACCCTTTTTATTTTATATTTTATATATTTAATCTTTATCTTTAATCTTTAATATATGATAAAGAGTTAATTACATAAATCGTCCTTAAGGTTTATCTCAAATTACGGATTTTGTCCCTAAGTTTAAAAAGTTGCATAAATCATCCACTTTTAGAAACTAATTACCTTTTTCGTCCCTAAAATTTGCTCCAATTACGGATTTCGTCCCTAAGGTTTGTCCTCAATTACGGATTTGGTCCCAAAGGTTTGCCCCAACTACGGGTGCAAATTAGAAATTAGGGACGAAAAGCGTAATTAATTTCTAAACTTGGACGATTTATGCAACTTTTTAAACTTAGGGACGAAATCCATAATTTTGGATAAACCATAGGGACTATTCATGTAATTAACTCTATAATAAAATAACTTAAATGTCAAATAGCGAACTAAGATCGAGTTATCCTATTTGATTTCAGCCGTTAGATCATATTGATAATGTCATCAAACACTATTTTTATTTTACACCCTATTTTCAATATATAATTACATTTTCTCTTTCATTTACATCTCCACTGAAATAAAAAAAAAAACATAAGTTTATTTATTTATAAATCGCTCAATTTAGACTATGATTTATTATATTGTTATTCTAAAATTTCTTCATAAAAATATCAAAACATGTATATAAACGTAAAAGCGTATATATTATTTTAACTATAAGCAACATAGGTATAAACGTAAACGTATATATATATATATATTATTATACGTATGACATTGTCTTTTCATAATAACTTAAAATCTACATAGACAAAAATTTACGAGTCAAACTTTATATTTGTCCGCGCTATCGCGGGACAACAATCTAGTTCTTTTATATTATTTTTATTTTAATAAATACTAAAGGTATATAATCTTGATTAAATAAAAATATAAGAAAAAAATTAGGTCTATTGTTTATGGTATCAAAATCTTGATATCAGGTTGAATCGATAAAGAAAATATGTTGACATGATCATGGTCGCATTGTCCAAGTGTTGGTTTTATCGAGATTATTTTTGACGACCCTAGCAGAGAATGTCGTTGCAATTTGAGTTCGTTCTAGGCATTGTGATCTATTAGCTTTCAAAATCATATTTTCGAGGATCGTTTCCTAAAAACTTTGTTTATTCTTGGTTTATTCAAGAGTCATAGGCGTGTGTATGTCACGGTTGTTTCTAGATATGCCTCGAAAACATACTTTATTGATCTCTAACGAGAAAATATAGGATATGACAAAAGATTTAAGAAAAAAAAAACGATACAAATATGTCGAGCATGTCATGCTTAATATGCCACTGGAAGTGTTTACATGACCTATTAAAAAGTTTTATTTCAAATTTTTAAACCAATATTGTTATATTATAGTATTTTGTCCTCCTAAAATTACTTATTATCATTCATAAAATTTAAATTTATTTATGGATTAAAACTACAATTAAAATCATTCTATGTTTATTGTTTTCTAAAAAGGTTAAATAAAAATAATATTTGCTCTCACATATAAAAGAAACGTAAAAAAGGAAATTGTTTCTCAAAATTGGTAGAAATAATAGAAGAGAAACTTCTAGGTGTTAGGTGAATACTTTTCGATGATTAGATTGATTGTCTTCGATTAATTACATCAATAATTCAACAAAGATGGATTAAGGTGAAAGGCTTCGAATCTACGACCAATTGTTAGAAACTCTCTAACCGAGCTACATAGGCACAACGGAACAAATTGAGAAGGTATCGTTCTTGTCATCTATCAATACTTATGGCATGGGCCGTGAACAAACACACAAATTGATGATTGAGGGTCAAGGTTTCCGATCCTAACATACATGTGTATAACTATTCAAATACGTTATTTCATATTGATTAGGACCGAAAAATGGTACATCTACTCCGACAAATTGAGCTTCTTTTTATTGGTATTATATCTTCTAGTCGATCTAGATCACCTAATATACATATTTGATTAGATTTCTAAACCACTATGATTTTTCGACTTAAAAGTCAGCATAAACACAAAAAGATCATTTTCATATTGCAAGTTCTATAAATAGTTTCCTCAATTATTTGGGACTGGAATTCCTTAAAGAGTGGAACTCTTTACTATTATTAAAAGTTTAAATTTTTTATTTGACATATATTTAATGAAAGATTTTAGTTAAATCAGCATCAATATGGCATGCATATAATGTGTTAAATTTAAGAATGATAAAATTATTAAATTATCTTTTTAATTAATTAATTGAAATTATAACTGATCTATAACACATTTACCATGTATATTTAAAAATTTAAAATAATTGAGTTTTCTTTCTTTTACAAATTTAAAAACAATCAATTTTATCGTATAAATTTCAAATAAGTTGAGTTAAGCTTTAGAATATTTAACTAATTAAAACTTTATAAACTGAAAATCTTAATAATTCGTAAAATTATTTTTAATAAAATATGTACCACCAAAGAAAATTATTCACCGAAAATTTAAACAATTTACTATTACCACGTCATCGCGCGGGCATATTACTAGTTTAATTAAAGAATATTTTGAACATTCAACACTATATCATGACTTATTATTTCATTTATATATTGTATGATGAAATTTAGATATGAAATGTTTTATATATTTATTAGGAGAATGATATCTAAAAAAATTTAAGAAATTTATTTCCATCTATATTTTGATTATATAAGTATTGCTGATATACAATATTATTAGTTTCCATCAATACTTTGAAGAAATTATGTGTTCTTTAAAACATGTAAAAGAATTTTGGTTTCTTTCTTAAGCAACATAAATTAAAACTCCAAAGTTTTTAAACAATAATCTAAAACAAATTAACAACATTCTCCAAAACAAAATTTAACAAATACATTCTCATTGAAAGTACTCTAATCTTGATTCTTCATTCTTCGATCTTCAAACTTCAGTACTCAAATCATTCTTTACTTGGCATCCACCACATCAAAAACCAATTTCGGTACTACCAAAAGCGCGGATGTCCTATTTGGGACAGGAATACGGAAGATGTCCGTTGTTTTCAAGGTAGTTGATGATTCCTAACGAGTTACATATCATGTGCATGATGGGCGTCCACGAATTTTCTATGTCTTCTACACGTTTTGAATGATCATGGTAATCAAGTTTCATGTGAAAAAAAACGTTGAATGCAAGTGTTTTTGTTAGTCATGACGGCCTTAAGTATGCTCTTGGTGGTAACATAACTTGGAGGGTGTTTATAAGTACTTGGGTATGATAAACTTGTGATGGAGTCATGGAGTTCATTAAGGGTTAAATCAAGCAATCCGACACAAGTTTTTACCCACATGTTTTCTTGAACATCATCAATATATGTCGTAGTCATTCTAGAGCGGAATTTTGTAACACGGTTAATGGTTTTACTAATAGAGTATTCAAGCACTTTCTGAAGCCTTGTATCATTGTCGTTAAAGGATGAGAGGGTTTTCAAACACCGAGAAGGGTAGAGGGTGTTGGCACACGTAGCAATGACGAACGGATCATGTTGTCTTTGGTCCTGTGATTTTCGGGTAAGCGATCGTTGTGGTTGTGATGTATATGAATGGAAGAATAAGAAAAGAGATAAAAAGATGGCGAATGATATTGGGATTATTAAGGTATTCTTTTCGCAATCTCGCATATATATATAAGACAATAATACTGGGATGTTAAAATTACTTTAGATCAGTTTGAATCCTGATCCAACACAAACATCAAACATATTGTCAAATTAGCCCATTATATTTTTATCTTCAAATACATTTCAATCGGTTAGAAATTCTAAATATTAATTTTATTTATTTAAAATTTTGTACACTTAATTAATTGTTTTAAATTTATATAAAAAAGTAAAATGTAATTATTTTAAACTTTTAAATATATACGAAAAGTGTGTTATAGAGTTATGTTTGTAATTATTCAATAATTAATTAGTTAAATGGTAGTTTAGTAATTTTACAATGCTTAAATTTCAACTTTACACTCAAATTCTTTATAAAGTATATAGATATAGATATAGATATGGATTTTGATGATAATAGTCCGACCAATTTTTCAACGTACTTACATTTACCTTTTAAGATATACTAATCAAACGTAGATCAATTAGTTCATATATTTTCTAATTCAAAAAACCCTACATTAAAATAAACAAGCATGGGGAAGTTATTTGATATATTTGGGCTTAAAACTATAAGCAAACCATGATCTAACACTACACGATATCATTTTTCGATAATTTATAAACATATAAATTAATAATTAAATCAAAAACTGGAAAATTAAAAAACAGAAGGGTATAAATAGAATAAAAATATATATTTAAACAAGTATTATTTTATTAATGGAAATAAAAATTCCATTTACTGATTTACATACTAAGCCTCTAATGCATTGTGCAATCAGTTTTCTTAAAGGAAACTTTCTGATTCACCAAATCAAACCCTACTAACAAATTCTGTTGCAATAAGTTACCGAAAATCGACAACGTGTCCGAGGGCAAAATCGTGAAACAAGTTAATCCTTTTTCGACTTCCAAAAACATGTTCACTGGTGGCACAACAACATCGGCTTCTTCAAACCTAAAAGTAACCGATGGAACGCGTTTAATATTAAAGTCATGGTAACAAATCTCGAATGTTCCAGAAGTATCCGGACCAAACTGACCACCAATAGCTTTGGTTAAACTGGAGGACAAGTCATTGTACATGTCATGTGGTATAAGAGTTAATGTGGTCCCCGAGTCGATAATAATGTTACCTTTTTCGACATTATACTTTCTTCGGCTATGTTTCTTGTGTGACAAGTTTTTGTCACCGACGAAGACGTTTTCTAATGTAAGGTAGTAGAAAGTTGAAGGATCTTTTTTTACGATAGGTGTGGAAACAACACCCGAACCCGACACGTTAGCATCATCACCAAAGTGAATTTTGCTTGTTTTGTTTGATGTATCTTCGTTAAATTGTTGAATTAGACAATAGGAGAATTTCCCTTGAATGGTTGACTTTAATTGGTTGACAATAGAAAGTGGACCACCACCAAGACCAACAATCCCACTCACGTTATCCGTGAAAGTGCCTCTATTTTCATGACCGCAACCAAACGCGACGTTTTTCAAAGACGTTTTTCCAAACCAAAAGGTGTCGACCGCAAGATCACCTATCGTGTAAGATTGATCACCGTAGGTCATTTTGTAATGACACAAGTTTTTCGAGTCACATGTTGACTCGCTCCCATCTAAAGCTTGACACGCTTTAGTTTGACATGTAAGAGGTCGATAAGTAGAAGAAGAATTAGGATTAAGAATAGGTGGCCCTACTTGTTTGAAACAATCAAAACATGGTTTACACTGGGCCCACGTAAGATCGGACCCAGTGTCGGCTATTCCATAAACTTCAGTAGGCGGGTTCCCAATTTGAATTTTCATAATATACTCTCCCGGAACACCAAGAATATCCGCATCAATATTTAAACCCAACATTTTTGAGAAATGAGGAACTCTAGACATGGACCGAAGAACAGCATTTTGAACTAGGTCAAAACCGGCATGGTTAGGGTTGCGAAGAGGGGATTGTAAAGAGTCTCTATGAATAAGATCAATGGTAAAACCGGTACTACGATGGCGACGGGCATTCGACACACAAACAAAAATGGTGATCAAGAGAAAGAAAAGACTAAAAGTTTTCATGATTAAAAAGATGATGATATGATTATAAGAAATAAATGGCGATTTGATCATAATTTATAGAGTGGAACTTAAAAGGATATATTCAAAAAAATACTATGAATTTGGAATGTCAAAAGTTTATTAATTACATTAAATTTGTTAAGCTAATTACAGAATGAGAAAATTAATTTATTTTCATATAACAACTGTAACAATCATATATATATGAAAATAACTATGAATATATTTTTATTTAAAGTCTTGATTCAAAAAAGAAATATATTTTCCAAAAATAACTAATTTTTAAACGAATTACAATCACTAGTGAGTTTAATATTAGAATCACATAAGGATATACAGAAATAAATGATATTAAAGTTTATAATAATTACCAAATATAAATTGATATTTCTAACACATTAATCATTTACTTGATCCTTACTTATCTTGAATTCACTCTTGATTATTGCTTATCATCAACAAGCATATTTTATAGTGATTCTTTACAATTTCAAACTTTATATCATTTTAATTAGGATGATATCGTTGACAACATATATCTTTCGATCATGGGATTGAACAAATAAACTTAATACGAAAAAATATAGATTATCGTGTTGTTATCATGAATTGTCATAGAAAATATGAACGAAATAATTTATAAACTCAACTACTTAAGTAAGGTCCAAATATATTTTAATATATTTGAGATATATATTTTTCTAATTTCTCTGAGATTTAAAAGGTAATTTATGTTATATTGTGGTTTATATGTTATTAAACCTTAGACCCGTGTGAACATACAAACAATTTTTATATGTTATAAATTTATGTAAGCCATGACTAACGTCCCTACGTATGTTGTATAGAATTCAACTCCTAGCAAGGTATAAATCTCAAAAAGCCTAGACAAATCCTGATCGATATGCCAAAAAATATCCAAACAGAAACCAGCAAGTCCCAACTCTACAAATAGTACAAATTACAACGCGAACTGTTAGATCAATCTAAGTGCTTCAAAATTATCTCGATCTCAAAGTACTCTTTTGGGATCCCAAGAGTTAAATTCTCACTTTCCCGTAGTTATTTATTGGAACTGAATGAAAATGTTCATGGTTATAATCTTTGATCGAACATTTTGCCTCGATCAACATTGCTTGATGTTATATATATATATATATATAGGATCGGGTAAGAACGGTTCGAAGTATACGAACGCTAAGAACGATTCTCGGGCATATCTTCTTCTTCAAATCCTTCTTAAATTATCAATTAAACTTTCCTTCTCTCTTCATAATCCTAAAATTCAAAACCCAGTTCATTTTTATCTTAAAATTAGATCTAACCCAATTCAAAACCATCTTACTGTTCTTTATCTTAAAATTGAAATCGTCGACTTATTGCTACTGATCAACAAAAACCAATTTAAGGTTTGGTTAGATGCATTTTCTAAAATGTTAGGTGCATTTTCTAAAATGGTATTCTTTATCTTAAAATTCAAATCGTCGACTTGTTGCTACTGATCAGCAGAAACCAATTTGATGTTTGGTAGATGCATTTTCTAAAATGGTAGGTGCATTTTCTTGGCAACAAACGAAGCAGAATCATCAGCAGAAACTTGTTGCTACTAATCAGCAGAAACCACTTACTACTGATCATCACCGCGAGGTTTGATATAAAATTTTTAATCGAACGACCAGAATTGGTTATTAGCGTTTGTACGTTAAGAGCTGTTCTTACCCGATACCTACCCTATATATATATATATATATATATATATATATATGTATATATATATATATATATATATATATATATATATATATATATATATATATATATATATATATATATATATATATATATATATATATATATATATATATATATATAGAGTTGGTTTCATTTAAGAACCATGTAATTATTTAGTAACCATTAGGAACCATTTTTAGGCAAGGTGGCAATTTTGTAATTAAACTCAAGGTGGCAATTTTGTAATTAAGTCAAAATTGAGAGCCAAATTAGAAATCAATTAAAACCACTTTAAAATCCTAATAAACTTTAAATTAACATATCTAGAGTATAACTAGGTTTTAGGAAAAACTAAATACACCATTAGAACAAGCATTTAATTATCTTTCCAACGAGCACCCACTTGATATACTTTTGACGACTTTTTTTTTTTTTTTTTTTTTACAGTGAGTTTCGGTATATACACTAGTGTATATACTAAATATTCACCAGTGTATATACTAATTCACAAAAAACACATCTGAACCATATATACTATACACTAGTGTATACACTATATTCACTAATGTATAGTTATACACTAGTGTATTTATACACTACAGTAGTGTATTTATACACTAGTGTATACACTATATTCATTAATGTATAGTTATACACTAGTGTATTTATACAATATACACTAGTGTATACACTATATTCACTAATGTATAAGATGTATTCTCTATTGAATACATGGTATTCACTGGTGTATATTGTATATTCACTTGTGTATATTGCGTATTCACTGGTGTATATTGTATATTCACTTGTGTATATATATATATTGTATATTCACTTTTGTATATTGCGTATTCACAATTAAAAGGAAATTAATATAAAGATTCGTATACATTAGTGAATATAGTGTATACACTAGTGTATAGTGTATATGGTTTAGATGTGTTTTTGGTGAATTAGTATATACACTGGTGAATATTTAGTATATACACTAGTGTATATACCGAAACTCACTAAAAAAAAAAAAAAAAAAAAGTCGTTAAAAGTATATCAAGTGGGTGCTCGTTGGAAAGATAATTAAATGCTTGTTTTAATGGTGTATTTAGTTTTTACTAAAACCTAGTTATACTCTAGATATGTTAATTTAAAGTTAATTAGTATTTTAAAGTGGGTTTTAATTGATTTCCAATTTGGGGATTTGACTTAATTACAAAATTGCCACCTTACCTAAAAATGGTTCCTAATGGTTCCTAAATAATTGATGGTTCCTAAATGAACCCACCTCTATATATATATATATATATATATATATATATATATATATATATATATATATATATATATATATATATATATATATATATATATATATATATATATATATATATATATATATATAGATTGGGGTTCAATAGAGATCCTCTTTTTGCTAGAGATCCAGGGATCACCCTCCCAGCCACAAGATCAACTAAAATTCGTGGCTGAGATTAAAAGTAGAGTTAAGTGAAAATCCTTTAAAAACACACGGAGGGGCATAATGGTCTTTTTACCTTTTTCTCTTTTTTAGGTCCACGCGCTTCCAATCTTTAACTTAACGTGTTCCTGATTTTGAAACATAACTTCACCGATTCAGTTTTTAACCTAATTTTTTCGATTGAGAATCGAATTGAACTCTAATTCGTCAATTGAAAAACGAGATAAATCTCTTCTTATCATCAAATTCTTCCAATTAAACATGTCATCCACAGGTAATTTTTTGATTTCTTTTATCATCAATTTTTTTTTTTTTTTTTGTGGTTTATTCAGTCACATGTGATTTTGTTTGTTTTTTTTTATATTTTTGTTGTTCTTTTGTAGGTCGTACTCGTAGAAGTGAACGTATATCCAAAAGAATTGGGTTGAGTAAATTTAAAAACACACCCAGTACTCCTGTTGTTATTGAAGATGTTGTTAATGGTAATGTATCCAGTTTTTGTGTATATATTATTTTTATATGATGTTTTTGTTTTATTTTTTCATGAATCTGTATACGTAGTTACATTTGTTTTGTTCTATGTTTTTATTTTGCAGCTGAAGCACAATCACCTGTGACTGGAGCACAAACACCTGTGACTGGAGCACAATCAGCTGTTTTTGAAGAACAATCACCTGTGACTGGAGGACAAACACCTGTTACTGGAGCACAATCACATGTAGCACAATCACCTGTGACTGGAGCACAATCAGCTGTTTTTGAAGAACAATCACCTGTGACTGGAGGACAAACACATGTTACTGGAGCACAATCACATGTGATTGGAGCACAAGCACATGTGTTTGAAGAACAATCACCTAATCCTGTTGTTTTTGAAGATGTTGTTAATGGTAATTTATCCAGATTTTGTGTATATATTATTTTTATATGATGTTTTTGTTTTATGTTTTCATGTATCTGTATATGTATATGTAGTTACATGTGTTTGTTCTATGTTTTTATTTTGCAGCTGAAGCACACGCACATGTGTTTGAAGAACAATCAACTGTTTTTGAAGTACAATCACCTGTGATTGGAACCCAAGCACATGTGTTTGAAGGTCCATCTTATGTTTATGACACTACTGTTAGTGAATGCGAGAAAGAGAAGACAACGCAGGGTATGTCTAAGAAGTACACAAGAAGTAAGATTCTTGAAGAAATTAGAACTTCATCATTTCGTCGTTCTACAAGGAGTTCTGCTATTAACTCTGATGATTTATCAAGAGGGAAAGAGGTTGTTTGTAAAAGGAAATCAGTTTCTGTTGGTGGTGTTGATGATTCTGTTTTGGTAAAGGTTGCTAAACCGAAGAAATTTTTAGCTATTAGAACTCGCATGTCCCCACATAGTTTATTCATTGCATTGAATAATTTAAGTTTAGAACATAAGTTTTGTTTAAAAGAAATGGGTTTTGGTGGTTTATACAAGATGCCATGTGATGGGCTTCCTGCACATATTGGTCATTTTGTTGTCGATAATTTTAATCCAAGTAGTATGACTTTGAAGATGAAGAATGGCGTAATTAATATAACTGAGGGAGTTGTTCATGAAATTCTTGGTATTCCTTGTGGTGGGTTGAACATTTGCGATTTAAATGAACTTCCTATGGAGGATCGACCTTTAATTAATCAGTGGTATTCTCAGTTTCATTCTGGCAATAAAGTTCGTGCAACTGATATATGCAAAGCTATTGTCAATTCGTCTGAAGCGGGAATTTTGTTTAAAATTAATTTTCTGGTCTTGTTTCGTAATACAATGGTTGGATGCCCTAGTTCAGGTTTCTGTGACGTTAAACTTTTGAAGTTTTTTGACGAATCGGTTGATATTTCTTCTTTGAATTGGTGTCGATATATTTTAGATTCTTTGGCTCAAAGTAAAAGTGGATGGGAGAAATATGGCAGTCGTTTATATGGTGGTCCACTTACTTTTCTTGTTGTAAGTTTTTTTCTTTTCTTTATCATTCTTTTATAATCTATTGTTTTATTGTTTATGTTACTTAATAATTTTTTGGTTTTTATATATAGCTTTTGTATTTTGATTATGTGAAATTCCACTTGGATGACACACCTCGTGGGAGACCTGCAATTCAAGGCTGGAGTATGGATAAAATGAAGGCTAGGGAAGATCTTGAAATGATTTTGGGATTGGGATTTGCAACCTGATTATAATCAGTTGATCATGAACGAAGATTTTGCGGTTGATGTTAGTTTTTTTACTTCTTCTTTTTTATAAACATTTCCCTGAAATGATTAATCACCGGTGATTTTATTAAAATTAAGTCACTAAAATGATTAAACTGGTGTTTATTATATAGTAATCACCGGTGATTTTATATATAGTAACATTCTATAGTTAATCACCTGTTTATTATATAGTAATCACCGATGATTTTATTAAAATTAAGTCACTAAAATGATTAAACTGGTGTTTTGTTTATAAGATAAAATATAAGGGCTTATTAACTTATTGAGTTTTCTTTTAACTATTTGTTTTTAATATTTATTCTTTTTCTGTGTTTTTTGTTATTTTGATTTTTTTTGTTTTTTAGGATATGGTGCGTAAACTGCAGTCGAAATTTTCCGTTTTGGTGGATGATAAAGATGATATAATGTCATATCTACAAGAAGCTGTCCACATTCATCCAAAAATATTGGATTTAAAGAGTTGTTTAAGTCTGTTTTTGTTTGTGATGATGATGATTTGAAGATGCAGTTCAAGGAGGTCTTTAAACATTAGTTGTTCTTTTTTAAGTAGTTTGTTTGTTTTTAAGTAGTTTTTTTATGTAGCTGTTTTATGTTATTTGGAAACTTTTTAGAATTTTTGGACAAGTTATGACCAATCTTTCAATATATTATATGTATGTGCTTTTTTATGTAGATTAACTCTTTTTTTTTGTGTATGTTTAAACATGTTTGGTA
>CAJVGC010000066.1:0-69481 GCA_910822075.1 Senecio squalidus
CAAGACAAGGTAATAATAGATAATAATAAATGGAACTTCATTCATTAATATAAAGAGTTGAATACAAGGTTCAAAAATAGAAAAAGTACAGTACAATACAATATGGGAATAAGGAAAATGGCGCGAAGCTGTGTACATGTGAAAATTACAACTCGGCCTACAGTACATAATAAAAGAAATAAACTAACGGTCCCCATGACCAAGCAAACTCCTACCAAGCGTTGCACCGTACGGGCCGTGGCCTGAACCATAGAGAGGTGACGCAACGCTTGTTCCGACAACCTCTGCGCGGCGTCGGAGACCTTGCAAAGGAGCAGCCCTTGTTGCTGGGCTTCCTCTGAAAGTCCCCTAACCTCGCGTTGGAGGTGCAGGAAGGCGGCGGGAGGGGGTAGCTGTGGGGTAGGCGGCATCCTCTGCCTGGCTGCCTCAGCGTCTCGAGCCCGCTGAATCTCCTCTCGTTCGAGCTGTCGCTCCCACGAGTAGTGATCCAACATCGAGGTGCGCGGAGCCTCGGGAGGCGGGTGCCCGAATGGGAAATGGGGTGGCGCAGGCCTGGACGGGTCGTCCTGCTGCGCTGCCATCCCATCGGGTAGCCGTCCCGGAAGGATTACCTGCTTACGTGCCGTCGTGACGACACGTGGTCCACGGCGCTGTGGTGGCGCGGCAACGGGGGCCGGTGGAGGTGGTAAAACCGACCTCGGGCTTGACCCGATGCTGCTGGACACAGCCATGGAGGTATCCTCTGTGGGGTCCGTGGTCTGGTGTCGGAGACTTTCCGAGGCGGTATGGCCCTCGGAAGGCTCGTGAGAAGACGCGGCTCTCTGCTGGGATCGGGACTGGGAACGCGAGGGGGATCGTGAACGTGAGGAGTGAGACATGTCGGATATGCGACGTAAAAATTTTCGTAAGTACATGAACAAGATAATGTTAAAGGAAAATAAGTAAGGAATGCAGGTAAGGGTCGATCACGTGAGGTTGAGAATAGTAAGACCGGGAATTTTTCGACTCAAAACCGTTTAACATTAGTAATTATGTTTCGTCCTTGCATAAGTTATTTTGAACTAGGCAGGGGTGATCAGGCGATGCGTAGTTAAAAACAATCATGCAATCGCAAAATTAATTCTCTAAAGTTTTGAACCCATAATGATTTTCCGAAAAGCCTTGGTTATAGTTTGGTTTCAAAAACTTTTTAGAAATTTCTAAAACCGTTTTCACTATAACTTGTGCTCTGATACCAAGTCTGTCACACCCCGCTAAAGCGGAAACACGGAATGTGAGAGCTGGAATATCATTACACGGTCATAAGCAAATATAAACGATTCAAGTCATTTCGATTAAAAATAAAATAGTTCAAGTTTCAACAACCAAGCAGTTCATAAGTTTTAGATAAGTACAAGTAAAATGTTGCAAAATAAATTCCCAAAATAGAAAAGGTCTTTTCCCACTTAGCGCCTCACGTAACCATATCGACCCTCCCTTGCCATGCATTCCGTACACTTACTTTAATTTCCTGAAACATAAGATAAAGTGTCAACTACATAAAGTAGTGAGTGAGTTACAGTTTAGAGTTTCGAGAAAAGTTTCCAAAAATAGAAGGTACATGAAAATAGTGACGTCGTAAGTAAAAAGAACGGAACAACGTTAGAACATACACGAATAGTAAAAGGTTTGAACGTACACAAGTAAGTTAAATAAATAAAACTCGTGTAAATAAAGTTGCAGCGTAATCCACGCGCTAAAAGATATATGCGTAGGGAGTATGTGTTTAACTAAATAGTAACTCGTATCAATCACTTGGCATAATATAGATAGTAAGTATACACTAAACCGATTGTGTGGTCCTGAACTAGCCCAAAAATGTTTAATTGAGTGTACATCTGAACTTAGTAATATGTAGTTGGGTCGCTAACCCTGAGTAAGGAGTGACCGCTCCTAAGTATCGATACCCATATGACTAACGGCTGTTGCTAATAGTGTATTAAAGTTCCTGAACCAAAACGGGCAAATGAACAAAGTTTCCAAAAGTTGCAATAAGTTCTTACGGGTTTATATTTTCATCAAGGATTGGTCGCTAACAAGTATCCTAAATTTAGTTAACCCGCTAAGGCACCAACACATATACGCATAATAGTTTCCAACTTTCAAAGTTTCCATGTTCAAAGTGTCATAAGAGTTTCAATAAAGTTTCGTACAAGTTTCCAAAGTTTACGAGTTTCATAAGTTTAAAATGTGTCAAGTTTCCAAAGTTTCGCACAAGTTTCCAAAAGTTTCAATATGTACCAAAAGTATCAAGTTTCCAATTGTTTCAATAATTTGCAAATAGTGTTAAAAGTTACAAAACATGTGATCTTATGCTTCCCCCAAATAATGTTTAAATGTACAAAAATTAAAACAAGTGGGGTTGTAACTCACGGTTTGCGGAGAAACGAGAACTCGGGAATCGGTCGGAAAAGAAGCCGGGAATCACGGAATGCCTAAGGATACCAAGATTGTCCAAAAGTTATTATCTCATTAGGTTACTTTATATAAGAGATTAGGTAACTTTTGTTTAGAATTAAGTGTTAAGGTCAATATTGTTCCAAAATTTGGTCCGGAGCGGTTAACGTTATATTTAGTCCGAAAGTTCAAAGTTAAAGTTATTATCATGATAGACATGTTTAGGTTACTGAAATGGTTTAAGTTTTCTAACGAAATTTGGGCAGCGCTTCCGCGCCCAAATTTCGCGTCCAAAACCTAAAGTCATTTCCGCTCACAAAACACATAGATACACATAATAACTTATTAAACAAGTCCAGAGAGCTCAATACAAGTCACCATTGTTATTATTTTAATCATCTCAGTTTCATAATATTGTCCACTAAAAATCCAGAACGTGTACATAAGTTTTAAACGGACAAAACGACGATTTTCGGGAGGGTCAGCAGCCCGGTGCGCGGCACCTACCAAGGGGGTGCTGCGCACCTCCTTGTTGTCTTCTCCCGTTTTGTGTTTTTCTTGCCAAAAACGTTTTGTTACCCATAGATTTCGACATGCAACCAGTAGATACTTCATAATATGGTGTTTTTACAGTTTCTAAACAACTTTTAGCCATAAAGACATAGATCTAAGTGTCATTTAGCTAACAATCGTTTTTGTATAAAAAGAGTTATAAATCTTCATAAAAACTCATTTTTATGGTTTAGATCTTACATGCAATTAGTAAAAATAGTAAATAAAGGTAGGAGGAAGATTTCTACCGATCGAAAATGGATGGATGATGTTTTAGACGGATTTAGAGCTCCAAAATCGGTAGAAAGAGCTTGAAACCAAAAATACTTTGCTCCTCCTTGATTGCTTTGATGTTTAAACGTTTTTGATGGTCGATTTATGGTGGATTTGTAGCTGTACTTTCTGGTTTCAATGGGATTTTTAGAGAGAAGTTAGAGAGAATAAGGAACTATGTGTTTTTGTGTGTGTGTTTTTGATTATAAAAAATGAAAATGAAAAGAAAATAGGGAAGTGATAATGAGGGAGGTCTTGGGACTGGAAAATCAGTAATGGAGTGTTACAAATCGTGTGTGATTGGTTGGTTGTTTATAAAAACGAGACAAGGACTAAAAATGTAAAATTTTTGAAATCTGGTAACAGGTGCTGCGCACCATGCACTAGGTGCTGCGCACCGTGCATAAAATCAGATTTTATCTAATTTTTGCTTTTACGTTATTGCTTTATTGGACCTTTTTGTTAATTGAAAGTTTTTAATTATGATACGTTATGAACTTAGGAAAGTTCAATAGGTGTTTTCTTGGTATTAGGTGTGACAACCGTCACTTTCTCCGTCCATAGTTAGCTAGTATGCCTGTAGATCATTACCAAAATTCAATGAATATTTAAAACTTTCGTTTGCAAACTGATTATTACTATGTTGTATGGATTTAAATTTACTTACTTAAGTATACTATTGCGTGTGATAAACTTTTACTATGTCTTAGGTGCACAAGTAGGTAGAACCCGCTAGTTGAGCTCCTAGATGCCTTAACAAATTATCCCGTACTCGTGTTAGAAGTATATTGAACATTTTGTAAACTTCTAATACCCTAATAGTTCATTTCTTGTTGTTAAACTAATTTAAGTTACGTCTTGTTAGTCTCGAGTTCTGTTACTCTTCGTTGCGTTTCATTTTCATACCGCTCGTTAGAAATATACAAATTACTTTCGTTTATGTGTGTGTCTTAACCAGTGACTAGAACTAAGCTAGCCAAGCCATGCTTGGTCGAGCCATGCACCAAACACCCTTGCAAGTCACTACTAACCCTAATAACCATCACATATATATTACTACGAAACAAAACCCTAGCCTCTCTTTTCTTTTGTTCCAGCCGATCCCAAACAACCCTATTCCAGAAATCGATTCCCATCTTTAACCAGCCAACTCCTCCATTTTCATTGCTAGTTTGAAGGTTCTCGACACCCCTGATCGCCATCAATAATCAGTCTTGCGAGTCACCATATTCAATCATAAACTAGTAAGTATTGGTAATTGTTTTCTTGCAGCCGATCTATATATCACGGTTTGACATGAGACTTCTTTCAGCCTCATCAATTCGTTCTCCTTCTTTTAGCAGTCGAGCATCATCATTTTCGAGCTTCAATCTCGTCTCTTTCGCTGTCAAGGTAAGCGTTTTCAAGTGTTATGAAACCCTAATCTGGATCGGATGTATCATCTTATTAATCGATTTTGTTTTCTTGTCATCTCTGTTCTCCATCCACAATCTGGTGTTTTGCAATTGTTCACCATCATCAGCAACTAAGCTAGGTAACGAATCACTCCTATTTGAGTCCTCCTTAACCGAGATATTCATGATTTTATGAAAGTTGTTATTGTGTGTTCTTGACAGCGAGTACCATCATTCACCCGTGATCTTACGGTGGTGTGTTGATCACTACACTCGAGCCACCCCCTTCAGATCTCCTCAGTTTGTCCAGCCCTTGTACGAGTCTTAGCTGTTGGGAGTTAGTCTTGAAATCAGCGTAAGCGTTGAACTTAATCTCGTAACCGATTTCAGTTCCGTGTATATGTGTTGCGTTTGAGCATTTGTGTGATCTTGTTTGGCCCACGGGTCATTCTCAGCAGGTTTTGTCGTGTTTGGAAGTTGTTAGTCATTCTCAAATCTGCCCAAAAAGATCGTGAGCGTAACATATTCGAAGCACCAAAAAGGGGTATACATTAAAACCCTAAATCTAGTTTAACTTTCTTTTGGTTTTTGATGGGGTAATCTCGTTTGTTTGGTATTGTTATAATCTGATCTGGTCCACTCGTAAACCATATAAATTTCTTAGTTTGTTGCTTCCGAGTTTTGTATGCAAATCGTCACAAAACCTAAACTAAAATGCTTTTACGTGAACTTTGAAACCTTGCTGAACTGGAATGTTACCCTGTCTTGTGTGCTGAATAGCTCATAAACGATTTGGAATATGAAACAATTGTCTAAATATAAAATATAGCTATTTGAATCTAGTTTCTGAAAATATAAAATTCGTAATCTGAAACATTTTAGAACTCCCAGAATCTGCGTTTTAATACACGTTGGTCTAATCTGAATTTGGTAAGATAGCTTTGTGTTCACCTGTTTTATAAAAGTCATAACTACTAAACCGTCTTGAATTCTAATCAGGTATAAAAGCCAAAGTTGTAGGTCTTAGAGTCTAGTTTCTGGGAAAATTGGTCTCGTTGTCTAATTGTTCGTAGAACTCTCTAAAATTGCAATTTACTGAACGTTGGTCAAACTGAAATTTTACCGATAAACTACGGTTAATGACTTGAACGACTGTAACGACTTAGCATATGTATAAATGATATTATTCAAGTTTAAACTGAATATAATTGAGTTTTAAACAGATAATAAAGTTATATAAACTTTCGGGTTGTTTAATGCGTCTTTAAAGGTAAAAACGTTTTGTATTTCAAACGTCTAACTAGTCGTTTTGTAACCATCATAAATTAAAGATTTTTACTTCAATTTAAACGATTCAAAGTTCCTCGTTGTAGTACTTTCCCTCTAGTTTAAGTACATATATTATTGGTTCCCTAACTATGTTTATAACTCAAGTTGTGCCGTCTTAAAAACACCTACTCGTGAGTTTGGATAGTTGTAGTGTCAGTCTTGTTTCGAGTATAAGTTTTTCATAACAGATCCAAATGGATTAAATCCGGAGTCCTCGAAGTATCTCTCTGAGTCTAGTTTCCATACATATAAGATTCTTCATCCAATTCCATTTCAAACTCCGGTTATATCAGTTTTCGTAACAGGGGGTACTTGCTGAGTTTTCTTAACACGTATTCTTAATTCACCTTTGGTCCTTTGTTTTCGGGTTTCTTAAATTGTTCAAGTGAACACTTCTAAATGATTACCAAACGATAATAATTCTTTACTTGAATATGTACTTACTTATACTTGCTATTTAGGGAAGCTCATATACTAGCCGGGACCTAGCTTGTGACCCACTTGATTTACATACATACACACGAGTAGTATTACTTACATACGATTCACGAGGTGAGTTCATCGCCCCATATTTACTGCTTTCTTATTTTAAACTAAACGGGGGGAAGTAAAACTCAACTAAACGATTTACAAACTTACTATTTCTGGAAACTTTCTATTTCGAGAAATTTACTACTTTCGATAAACTTACTATAAATAGAACTTCCTATTTATAGAAACTTACTACTTTTAGAAACTTACTATTTTCGGAAATTTACTACGAACTGGATTTCATAAAACGTGTAACAAAACCTAATGCATTTTCAAAACTTACGAGATACGGGTATATTTGGATTCATGGTACTTACACACTACTTAGCTAACTTAGTACTGCCGAGGCGTACTAAGGGTAGCGTTCGGACCTGACACAGCCGATGCGTGTCATACTGACTTGACGCTGCCGAGGCGGGTCAAGGACAGTGTTCAGATTCGATATTGCCGACGGGCTTATCACTTACAGGGCACTGCCGAGGCGTGTCACTGTGTTCGTTACATATGGTTATTATTTTCGATATGGTTACAATTTTACTACTTATGCATTAGTTACACGATTTTCTTATACTATGTTGTGCTTGAGATTGAAAAACTGTTTACTTACATTTTCTTAGTTACTACTCGATGAACTCGCTCAACCTTTGTGTTGACTTTTTAGTTTTACTTTCAGGTATTGATCAGGCATAGGATCTAGCTGGACTGGACTCCTAGAGACTTAAAGTTATTTTATGCATGGTGGCTTGTATTCATATTTTATACTAGACTTTATTTCGGGCTTGCATGCCTAAGTACATTATTTCATTTTCGGATTTATTTTGGATGTTGTTTCATTGTAGTGATTGACGTAATTGTGTATCAAGGGGTTTTACCTTGTACATGGCGACGTCATGACATACGAATTTTATTTATTTCATATAGATTATTTCTGTATTTACTAATGTGTTATGACGATCGCCAATCAGTTGCACCCTGCGTTCCGCCACTGGCGGGGTGTGACAGATTGGTATCAGAGCACATGGTTATAGAGAACTAGGTGGTTTGGCCTAGACTATAACTAGGTGTCCTTCATATAGATTCTTTTAGGATCTTTTTCATTGATTTCATTACGTCTCACTACTTGTACTCGATGACTCATTCGCCTAAGGAAGACGGCGACCAATATCGGCTTTCGACATTGAAATAATTTTTTTTTTTTTTTTTGGATTTATTCTTTTCATTTATGTTTATTTGATCACATCTTTTGGATACTATTTTGGGAAGCTCGATTAAAGTCTCATATTTCAATTTCTTGATTCGAATATGTTAATATTAGGATAATGAACATGGGAAGCGGACATGTATATGAGGCGAGGTGTATATAATTATGGGTGGCCAACGTAATTATATCCATAGCGGGTCATATATATGTTTACATGACCATGTTTGTAGTCGTAATACAAAACATACCTAAAGTTCTTATGGTTGAGTATTCACCATATCCATTCCTTAAAATTCATGATATCTTTTATGCTAGCGTATGCTTATATGGCCGCCTACACAGATCGTTTTCATGAGCTTGCACGACTCTGTCCTCAAATGGTAGTTCCGAAGTCGCGACGTATCGAGCGTTTCATCTATGATTTGCACCCCGAAGTTCGTCGTTCGTTGAGGAGTATTGAACCTTTTACCATTCAGAGTGCTATTCAGTGGACTGGAGCTATCACCGATGATGTGGTTCGAGATGGTGTAATGTCGGACGGGAAGAGGAAAGATCGCAGTGACGAGTAGCAGGGAAAGTCCAAGGAAGTTAAACGGGATTCAAGTCAATATCTGAGTATACGCGTACACTTCCTCTACGTCAGGAGTGTAATCATCACCAGGAGGAGCACATGATATGCAGTTGTTCGCTATGCCGTAGGAGAGGCCACTTGACCAAAGATTTGTCATTCCAGGTCTGTTGCTGCCGTACCAGTGAGTGCATTGAGGCTTAATTCCAGTTGTAGTTACGGAGGTACCAGTCATTTTCTTCGAGATTGTACTCACAAACAGGGAAGTGTGTTGGTCATGCTAACCCACCCCAGAACCTTCCAGGAAACCAGGGAAATCAAGGTGGTCAAAACAGTCGAGCTCGTATTATAGCATATGTACTGAGAGCTGCGGAGGAGTAGTAGAATCCGAATGCCGATGTTGATACTTTTCTTACGCATTTCTATGATATTACTCGTAACACATGTTGATACTTTACTTTCTGATTATGAGTCTTACCTTTCGATGATCTGGTTCGTGACGGTACTTTCTACTTGAATTTCGGGACGAAATTCTTTTAAGTGGGGTATACTGTGACAACCGTCACTTTCTCCGTCCATAGTTAGCTAGTATGCCTGTAGATCATTACCAAAATTCAATGAATATTTAAAACTTTCGTTTGCAAACTGATTATTACTATGTTGTATGGATTTAAATTTACTTACTTAAGTATACTATTGCGTGTGATAAACTTTTACTATGTCTTAGGTGCACAAGTAGGTAGAACCCGCTAGTTGAGCTCCTAGATGCCTTAACAAATTATCCCGTACTCGTGTTAGAAGTATATTGAACATTTTGTAAACTTCTAATACCCTAATAGTTCATTTCTTGTTGTTAAACTAATTTAAGTTACGTCTTGTTAGTCTAGAGTTCTGTTACTCTTCGTTGCGTTTCATTTTCATACCGCTCGTTAGAAATATACAAATTACTTTCGTTTATGTGTGTGTCTTAACCAGTGACTAGAACTAAGCTAGCCAAGCCATGCTTGGTCGAGCCATGCACCAAACACCCTTGCAAGTCACTACTAACCCTAATAACCATCACATATATATTACTACTAAACAAAACCCTAGCCTCTCTTTTCTTTTGTTCCAGCCGATCCCAAAACAACCCTATTCCAGAAATCGATTCCCATCTTTAACCAGCCAACTCCTCCATTTTCATTGCTAGTTTGAAGGTTCTCGACACCCCTGATCGCCATCAATAATCAGTCTTGCGAGTCACCATATTCAATCATAAACTAGTAAGTATTGGTAATTGTTTTCTCTTGCAGCCGATCTATATATCACGGTTTGACATGAGACTTCTTTCAGCCTCATCAATTCGTTCTCCTTCTTTTAGCAGTCGAGCATCATCATTTTCGAGCTTCAATCTCGTCTCTTTCGCTGTCAAGGTAAGCGTTTTCAAGTGTTATGAAACCCTAATCTGGATCGGATGTATCATCTTATTAATCGATTTTGTTTTCTTGTCATCTCTGTTCTCCATCCACAATCTGGTGTTTTGCAATTGTTCACCATCATCAGCAACTAAGCTAGGTAACGAATCACTCCTATTTGAGTCCTCCTTAACCGAGATATTCATGATTTTATGAAAGTTGTTATTGTGTGTTCTTGACAGCGAGTACCATCATTCACCCGTGATCTTACGGTGGTGTGTTGATCACTACACTCGAGCCACCCCCTTCAGATCTCCTCAGTTTGTCCAGCCCTTGTACGAGTCTTAGCTGTTGGGAGTTAGTCTTGAAACAGCGTAAGCGTTGAACTTAATCTCGTAACCGATTTCAGTTCCGTGTATATGTGTTGCGTTTGAGCATTTGTGTGATCTTGTTTGGCCCACGGGTCATTCTCAGCAGGTTTTGTCGTGTTTGGAAGTTGTTAGTCATTCTCAAATCTGCCCAAAAAGATCGTGAGCGTAACATATTCGAAGCACCAAAAAGGGGTATACATTAAAACCCTAAATCTAGTTTAACTTTCTTTTGGTTTTTGATGGGGTAATCTCGTTTGTTTGGTATTGTTATAATCTGATCTGGTCCACTCGTAAACCATATAAATTTCTTAGTTTGTTGCTTCCGAGTTTTGTATGCAAATCGTCACAAAACCTAAACTAAAATGCTTTTACGTGAACTTTGAAACCTTGCTGAACTGGAATGTTACCCTGTCTTGTGTGCTGAATAGCTCATAAACGATTTGGAATATGAAACAATTGTCTAAATATAAAATATAGCTATTTGAATCTAGTTTCTGAAAATATAAGATTCGTAATCTGAAACATTTTAGAACTCCCAGAATCTGCGTTTTAATACACGTTGGTCTAATCTGAATTTGGTAAGATAGCTTTGTGTTCACCTGTTTTATAAAAGTCATAACTACTAAACCGTCTTGAATTCTAATCAGGTATAAAAGCCAAAGTTGTAGGTCTTAGAGTCTAGTTGCTGGGAAAATTTGTCTCGTTGTCTAATTGTTCGTAGAACTCTCTAAAATTGCAATTTACTGAACGTTGGTCAAACTGAAATTTTACCGATAAACTACGGTTAATGACTTGAACGACTGTAACGACTTAGCATATGTATAAATGATATTATTCAAGTTTAAACTGAATATAATTGAGTTTTAAACAGATAATAAAGTTATATAAACTTTCGGGTTGTTTAATGCGTCTTTAAAGGTAAAAACGTTTTGTATTTCAAACGTCTAACTAGTCGTTTTGTAACCATCATAAATTAAAGATTTTTACTTCAATTTAAACGATTCAAAGTTCCTCGTTGTAGTACTTTCCCTCTAGTTTAAGTACATATATTATTGGTTCCCTAACTATGTTTATAACTCAAGTTGTGCCGTCTTAAAAACACCTACTCGTGAGTTTGGATAGTTGTAGTGTCAGTCTTGTTTCGAGTATAAGTTTTTCATAACAGATCCAAATGGATTAAATCCGGAGTCCTCGAAGTATCTCTCTGAGTCTAGTTTCCATACATATAAGATTCTTCATCCAATTCCATTTCAAACTCCGGTTATATCAGTTTTCGTAACAGGGGGTACTTGCTGAGTTTTCTTAACACGTATTCTTAATTCACCTTTGGTCCTTTGTTTTCGGGTTTCTTAAATTGTTCAAGTGAACACTTCTAAATGATTACCAAACGATAATAATTCTTTACTTGAATATGTACTTACTTATACTTGCTATTTAGGGAAGCTCATATACTAGCCGGGACCTAGCTTGTGACCCACTTGATTTACATACATACACACGAGTAGTATTACTTACATACGTATTCACGAGGTGAGTTCATCGCCCCATATTTACTGCTTTCTTATTTTAAACTAAACGGGGGGAAGTAAAACTCAACTAAACGATTTACAAACTTACTATTTCTGGAAACTTTCTATTTCGAGAAATTTACTACTTTCGATAAACTTACTATAAATAGAACTTCCTATTTATAGAAACTTACTACTTTTAGAAACTTACTATTTTCGGAAATTTACTACGAACTGGATTTCATAAAACGTGTAACAAAACCTAATGCATTTTCAAAACTTACGAGATACGGGTATATTTGGATTCATGGTACTTACACACTACTTAGCTAACTTAGTACTGCCGAGGCGTACTAAGGGTAGCGTTCGGACCTGACACAGCCGATGCGTGTCATACTGACTTGACGCTGCCGAGGCGGGTCAAGGACAGTGTTCAGATTCGATATTGCCGACGGGCTTATCACTTACAGGGCACTGCCGAGGCGTGTCACTGTGTTCATTACATATGGTTATTATTTTCGATATGGTTACAATTTTACTACTTATGCATTAGTTACACGATTTTCTTATACTATGTTGTGCTTGAGATTGAAAAACTGTTTACTTACATTTTCTTAGTTACTACTCGATGAACTCGCTCAACCTTTGTGTTGACTTTTTAGTTTTACTTTCAGGTATTGATCAGGCATAGGATCTAGCTGGACTGGACTCCTAGAGACTTAAAGTTATTTTATGCATGGTGGCTTGTATTCATATTTTATACTAGACTTTATTTCGGGCTTGCATGCCTAAGTACATTATTTCATTTTCGGATTTATTTTGGATGTTGTTTCATTGTAGTGATTGACGTAATTGTGTATCAAGGGGTTTTACCTTGTACATGGCGACGTCATGACATACGAATTTTATTTATTTCATATAGATTATTTCTGTATTTACTAATGTGTTATGACGATCGCCAATTAGTTGCACCCTGCGTTCCGCCACTGGCGGGGTGTGACATTAGGACTTATATAATTGATTCCGGGAGTTATTCCGACACTGGTTCCGACAAAATACAGACACAATATGTACGAGCTAGAGAATTATGAACACTATAAAAAGAGTAACTGGAGATTCGAACCGATAAATTAATTGAGAATCACTTGAATTTTTTACGGTTGTCACATATATATATATATATATATATATATATATATATATATATATATATATATATATATATATATATATATATATATATATATATATATATATATATATATATATATATATATATATATATAGGGGAGGGTTCAAATAGGATCTCTTTTTTTTCTAGAGATCCAGGGATCACCTTTTTAGCCACACAAATTCATTAATAGATCAAAACCATGGAGGGGAATTTTAGTCGTATTCAGAAAATATTTAAAAGTTACACGCGCTTAAGAAAAAAGAAAATATTAAGAATTAGACGCTCAAAACTCGATCAATTTTTAAAACCCTAAAACAAAAATCTCTCCATTGTAATCCGAATTTTAACGATCAATTGAAGGTTTGACAATCGATTCTTAACAATCGATTCTTAACAATCGATTCTTAGATCCGATTTTTTTTTAATTGCAGATAATGACGCTAATTTCAGAAGAAACTATTGAAGAAAGAGGGGATTCAACAACCAACAATAATTTGGAAAATAATGACAATGAAAACAATATCAATAACCAGACATTGGAAAGTAAGTAATCACGTATGATTTTATTAGTTTAATGCCTTAGTATGTGATTACTAAACATGTTTAAACATATATGTTTAGTAATCACCTATGATTGTATTAATTTAGTTTAGTATGTTGATGTAAATTTAGTTTAGTATGTTTAAACATATATATTTAGTAATCACCGGTGATTGTATTAATTTAGTTTAGTATGTTGATGTAAATTTAGTTTAGTATGTTTAAACATATATGTTTAGTAATCACCGGTGATTACATATAATTTTGTTTAATAAAGTGACAGTTATGTATGTTATCTGTTGTTGTATTTCTTTGAACAAAAAAACACTTGATGGGTGTTTGAGCGATATTTTAATCGGTTGTAGCAACTACACATGGTTTAGAAAGGTTTAACGTTGTTTTTAACAATTGTACCAACTCAAAGTTGTTTAGGTTCTTCAGTGACTTGGGTACAAGTGGAAATCACCGGTGATTTTATTAATAATGTCACCAAAATGTTTAGTAATCACCGGTGATTTTATTAATAATGTTCCTTAGATTGTTCATGTAAAATGGCACCAAATGTTTAGTAATCACCGGTGATTTTATTAATAATATGGATTAGTATGTTGATGTAAAATTACCTATGACTTTACAGGTTCACACTACAGCACTCCAACAGCATATTCAAATGATAACAACAACATAGAGACTCCTGGTGGTTCTCGATATTGGTTACCTTATGTTAAAGATGACGACAAACCAATTAGGGGAAAAAATTATGGATCATTTGAACAGACTTTCAGAATTTATAAAGAGTATGCAATAAAGTCAGGATTTGACATAAAATTATCATCATCAAAAAAAACAAAAAGTGGACAGATGAAGAGCAAGTATATTCGTTGCAACAGACATGGTGATCCTCCAAGTGTAAATATCAACACGTTGGATCCAGCAAACAGTGGGAAACTTAAAAGAAAATCGACTTTTCAGGTAACAGGATGCAATGCTCATATCATGATTAAACTTGTAGATGGTACTTTCACATATAAGGTACACCTTTTTGTTGAAGAACACAACCACCCATTGAACCCTATAGAGTATAGGCATCTGTCTAAGGAAAATAGAAAATTAGCTATGCCAGAATTAATGTTTATGAAACAAATGGCAGACTCAAATTATGGGGCAACAGTTTGTTACAATTTATATTGTAATACAAAAGGGGGTTATTCACATGTGTGTGGGACGAAAACTGATTTCAAAAACTTCAAAAGGGATTTGAATGTTTTTATTGGAGACAGTGATTCTCAAATGCTTGTAACCAAACTCACAAACAGAGAAGAATATGTTAAAGACTTCATCTTCTTCTGTGATATAAAAAACAGTGAGTTAGAGTGTTTCTTTTGGGCAGATGAAACTGCAAAAGCAAACTACAAAGAATTTGGCGATATAATTTCTTTTGACGCAACTTATTGTACCAACATGTATATTATAATTTAGAACTTTTTTTTTAAAGAAATTGTAAATTTGATAATCACATGTGATTTTAATGATTTACAGGTACAGTATGATATTCGTTCCGTTCACTGCAATCGACAATCACAAAAAGTGTGTTACCATTGGTGCTGGTATGCTGAGAAATGAAACTACAGAAACATACATTTGGCTGCTAAAGGCATTCTTAGACGCATTCAAGAAGCAACCAAGAATAATCTTAACCGATCAAGATCCTGCAATGAAAAGAGCAATTGCAACTGTACTTCCAGAAACAAAGCATCGACTTTGCATGTGGCATATCGTCACAAAATTCACAGTTAAGGTACAAAAAAAAAAATTATTTTTGTGTTTACATGTTTTTAGAATTTTATTAAATTAAGTTACTAAAAAACTTAAATGTAATTTTGTATTCAACAAATTATAAAGGAAAATCACCTGTGATTTAGTGCCTTAATACCTTAATACATTTAAGGTTCTTAAAATTTTGTAGTCAACAAAGTATAAAAAGGAAATCACCTGTGATTTAGTGCCTTAATACCTTAATTTGTGAATTAGTGCCTTAGTACATTTGGTGCCTTAGTATGTAGATGTAAAATGTCACCAAATGTTTAGTAATCACCGGTGATTTTATTAATAATGTGCCTTAGAATGTTGATATAAAATGCCACCAAATGTTTAGTAATCACCGGTGATTTTAGAATTTTATTCTTGTTTTTATTCATATATAAAACTGATATGTTCAATAACTTATTTTATTTACTACAGATTGATAGAAACATAATCGACCACACTGATTTCAGACCGAGACTCCATCAACTTATATGGAACATATATCATAAGCCTGAAATTTTTGAACAAAAATGGATTTCTTTATTGGAAGAATTTAATCTTCAAGACAACGTTTGGCTGGTAAAATTGTTTGAAATAAGATCAACTTGGATTCCCGCTTACTTCATTGAATATGAAATGTGCGGTTTAATGAGAACAACATCAAGATCAGAAAGTGAGAATTCGTTCTTTAATCACTTCACAAGTTATGGTTCAACACTCATCAATTTTATGAATCTCTTTGAATCTACAATGGAGAAGCAAAGACATGAACAAGAAATTTTAGATCATCAAACATTGAGCAAAACACAAAAATTGATAACAAGATGGCCAATCGAGGAACATGCAAGAAATGTTTACATAAAAAAAATATTTTTTTTGGTACAAGAAGAAATTGATAATTCTATTTGGTTGTGCTCACAAATTTTAATCACTTCAGAAGAAGGTTGTGAGGTTATGATGATTAGAGAAAGAACAAATGACAAACAACAGAATTACAAAGGTAAAACAAAAGGAAAAGGAAAAAAATAGGAACAAAATGAGGTTGATCCGTTTTCTGAGATAGCCGCAACGGAGATTCAACTTCAAGTTAAAAAAGAAGAAACATTTAAGGTATGTGATTACTAAACATCACCTTTTATTTTATAGTAATCTTAATATGTTGATGTTATTTTATATTAATCACCTGTGATTTTATTAGTTTAGTGCCTTAGTATGTGATTACTAAAACATCATCTTAGTATGTTGATATTACTTTACAGTAATCACCAGTGATTTTATTAGTTTAGTGCCTTAGTATGTGATTACTAAACATCACCTTTTATTTTATAGTAATCTTAGTATGTTGATGTTATTTTATAGTAATCACATGTGATCATAATATATTTTATATTATAGGTCAAACATAACATAGCGGATGAAACTTACGTTTGTACCTGTAATCACTTTGTACGTTGTGGAATACTCTGTAGACATATATTCTGTGTTTTACAATCATGTGGCATAGACGAAATACCAGAAAAGTATATAACAAGACGTTGGAAAAGAGACTTAATTCCACCTAGTGTTAGGAACAAAACGCATAGATATGAAGGTAATTTAACCGAACAATGCCAGAAACTAGCGAATGAAGCATGCCGCAATGTAGAAAGTTGCATAGCTGTTTTACGAAATGATGAAGAAAAACTAGCTTACTTTGTTGAAAAGCTAAAAAATCTCAAGATTGAAGTTGAAAAATATGTCCCAGAAAAGAACAAAACCGAAATGATGGAAGATATTCTTGGAGTCAAAAAACCAGAGCAAATTTTGATCCATAATCCAAAAGGTATAAAAAACAAAGGAAGCGGAAGTAACTCAAGGATGCAAGGGTACGGTGAAAGAGCACAAAAGGCAAATGAAAGACCATATCGAACGTGTGGAGATTGTGGATTAATTGTTAATACTCACGACAGAAGAACATGTAAAGGACTTGAAATAGAGCTTGTAAATCTACAGAAACTTCCACATCTAACTCATCAACAACAACAACAACTTCAACGGCTTGTAAATACTGGAACAACAACAACAGAAATCAATGTTGCAAAACAATCCGAAAAAGAACAACTTCAACAGCAGAACGTCCAACCAACTGCACAAAGACAGACTAAGGGAAAAAAAGTTGCGAGACAAGCATATAAAGATGTAAGTGAAGAAGATGATACTTATGATACTTTGTCAAAACAAAGAAAGAGACAGAAAACTACTACATCAAATACCGCTACATCAAATGTATTGCGTGATGAAGAATCGGATTATGAAACTTCGAATGTTGGTACCTGAACAAATCACTTGTGATAACATATGATGAAAAATGTTACTTTTAACAATTTATTTTTGTAAGCAAACTTAATATGTTACTTTACTATTTGAATATTATTTGAAATGACCTTTGATTTTATATTATTGTAATTTAGTGCCTTAATACCTTAATACATTTAAGTGCCACCAAATGTTTAGTAATCACCGGTGATTTTATTAATAATGTGCTTTAGAATGTTGATTTTATTAATAATCACCGGTGATTTTATTAATAATGTGCCTTAGAATGTTGATTTTATTTATAATCACCGGTGATTCTATAGTTTTTACATATAATTTTGTTTAATAAAGTGACCGTTATGTATGTTATCTGTTGTTGTATTTCTTTGAACAAAAAAATACTTGATGGGTGTTTGAGCGATATTTTAATCGGTTGTAGCAACTACACATGGTTTAGAAAATGTTTAACGTTGTTGTTAACAGTTGTACCAACTAAAAGTTGTTTAGGTTCTTCAGTGACTTGGGTACAAGTAGAAATCACCGGTGATTTTATTAATAATGTCACCAAAATGTTTAGTAATCACCGGTGATTTTATTAATAATGTGCCTTAGATTGTTCATGTAAAATGCCACCAAATGTTTAGTAATCACCGGTGATTTTATTAATAATGTGCCTTAGAATGGTGATTTTATTAATAATCACCGGTGATTCTGTAGTTTTTGCATAAAATTTTGTTTAATGCATTCTGTATTTTGGCTTTTATTGCAAGTGGTTGGAGAATATGTACTTGGTATTTGAAATTAAATATTTTTTTAATGCATTTTGTATGTGAAAAGAATATATTCTTTGAACAAAAAAACACTTGATGAGTGTTTGAGCGATATTTTAATCGGTTGTAGCAACTACACATGGTTTAGAAAGGTTTAACGTTGTTGTTAAAAGTTGTACCAACTAAAAGTTGTTTAGGTTCTTCCGTGACTTGGGTACAAGTAGAAATCACCGGTGATTTTATTAATAATGTCACCAAAATGTTTAGTAATCACCGGTGATTTTATTAATAATGTGCCTTAGATTGTTCATGTAAAATGCCACCAAATGTTTAGTAATCACCGGTGATTTTATTAATAATGTGCCTTAGAATGGTGATTTTATTAATAATCACCGGTGATTCTATACTTTTTACATATAATTTTGTTTAATGCATTCTGTATTTTGGCTTTTATTGCAAGTGGTTGGATAATATGTACTTGGTATTTGAAATTAAATATTTTTTTAATGCATTTTGTATGTAAAAAGAATATATTCTTTGAACAAAAAAACACTTGATGGGTGTTTGAGCGATATTTTAATCGGTTGTAGCAACTACACATGGTTTAGAAAAGTTTAACGTTGTTGTTATCAGTTGTACCAACTAAATGTTGTTTAGATTCTTCAGTGACTTGGGTACAAGTAGAAATCACAGGTGATTTTATTAATAAGGTCACCAAATGTTTAGTAATCACCGGTGATGTTTTAAATAATGTGCCTTAGAATGGTGATTTTATTAATAATCACCGGTGATTCTATAGTTTTTACATATAATTTTGTTTAATGCATTCTGTATTTTGGCTTTTATTGCAAGTGGTTGGAGAATATGTACTTGGTATTTGAAATTAAATATTTTTTTAATGCATTTTGTATGTGAAAAAGAATATATTCTTGTTTTGGTAAATGTGATAGAAACGCAGAACCACAAAAATAATAAAAAAAGCATTGAAAACATATACGAATTCATCCATCCATCCATCCATCCATCAAAAATATTGATTTACAACTCAATGCAAAATGCAGAAAAAGAGAAAAACAATAAATGACAATTCAATGCATTGAAGACTACTTCTAGCTTGTACTCATTACAATTCAAAAAGCAAAAACAGAAAAGAAATTGAATGACCATTCAATGCATTGAATAAATTGAAAAAAAGTAAGAGGTATTTTTGGCTATATAAAGGAGTAGTCTTCAATGAAGTTTTCTACCAAAACACAATTTACAGTCTAACTTTAAAAAAATATGTCTAGCAGTGAGCAAGTTGTGATAGACCTGACAAGCGATACTAGCAGTGGAAGCGAAGTCGAATTTGTTGTTACGCGAAGAACTGTCCAACCGGTTGTGATAGACCTGTCAAGCGATTCTAGCAGTGGAAGCGAAGACAACTTTGTTATTACGCTTACAGAGAAAAAAATCAAGACCAACAAACTGGTAAGTATGAATAACCTTTTTAGAAACTTTGCTAATGTAAATGTCATAATTATATTACCTTTTGCAGACCATACCAGCAAAATTTGTAAAGGATAACAACCTCTTGGATTTTGATGAATGCTATGTCATCTTCACAGAAGATGACCCATATGGTACGTGGTTCCGGTTGACCAACTATCTTGACCAAAGGACGCCTGGACCTACCAACCATATCGTGATTAATGGAGATTGGAAGGCATTTATGATCAAGCATGGGATTGATTATGGTTCTGTCTGTCAATTCACGAAGTCGATTAAGCCACTTCCTAATAGTGACCAGTTGATTTTCAATGTTCAAATTCTCCCCCAAGCTTAAAACTTTAGAATTGGCCACTACTGTTTTCTAGGTTTCAAGTCATGGTAGTTTGTAATATATTGTTGTTGTGTCATGTTATCTTTTCTTATCGTCTATCTTTGGTAATTTAATAAAGTGGCCGTTAAGTATTTTATCTGTTGTTGTATTTCTTTGAACAAATCACATGTGATGTTGACTACCTTGATGTTATCAGAATTTCAATCATAACCAAAAAAAAAATTGCTCAAATTCTTAAGAAAAAAAACTTGAGGGTCATATTTTCAAAAAATAAATAAATAAAACTAATTTACGGTTTATTGATTTCCTTCATTTATATCCCACGCCATTTTGACGTTTAAACTTTCTTACCAAAAACAAACAAACCCTTTCCCTCCCACAAACCCTTTCCCTCCCACAAACCCTTTCCCTCCCATAAACCCTTGTTTTACTTTTATCGAATTCCTTTGAAATTTCAATGGAGTCAAATGATAATTCATCGCCAAAACCAAACAATGATAATGCGATTGTTGTTTTTGATGGAAACACAGTTCGAAAAGAAACAAAATCGACAAGTAAGGGTTTTAGGTTTTGTTTATAATCGTTTTTTTTTAATTTTTTTTTTAAATTTATTTTATGTTATATATATTATTCATTTCAGATATAACTGGTGGACCGACGGAGGAAAATTATGTTAATGACATAGTTAAAGGTAATATGATATTTATTTATTTATTATTTTATTTTTTTGTAAAATTATATTTAATCACTACTTATAATTTTTTTTTATTTTTTTTTTATTTACAGTTGTTTGTTCATCAGTGGATAAGCATTGTGGCTTAACGTATACTTCTAGAAAACTTAAAAGTGATTCAGGTATATTCCTGTTTTAGAAAATTGTTTGTTTATATGAAATCACCTGTGATTGTGAGAGTAGTTACACCATTATTGAACAAAAATAGTGTTATAAGAATGATGTAAAATGTCACTAAAATGTTTAGTAATCACCTGTGAATTTATTGATTTAGTTCCTTAGTATGTTCATGTATAATGTCACCAAAAATGTTTAGTAATCACCTGTTGTCACACCCCGCTATAGCGGAAACACGGAATGTGAGAGCTGGAAATATCATTACACGGTCATAAGCAAATATAAACGATTCAAGTCATTTCGATTAAAAATAAATTGTTCAAGATTCAACAACCAAGCAGTTCATAAGTTTAAAATACGGCACAAGAACAAGTTTCAATTAAAAATTCCCAAAATGAAAGGTCTTTCCCAATAAGTGCCTCACGTGACCATGTCGACCCTCCTTTGCCATGCATTCCGTACGCTTACATTAATTTCCTGAAACATAAGATAAAGTGTCAACTACATAAAGTAGTGAGTGAGTTACAGTTTAGAGTTTCGATAAAGTTTCCAAAAATAGAAAGTTGCCAAAAATAGTAAGTTGCCAAAAGTAGTAAGTTGCCAAAAGTAGTGAGTTGCCAAAAGTAGTAAGTTGCCAAAACATATATTGACGTCATGAGTAAAAGAACGAGTTGACGTTTGAACATATATGTAAATAGTAAAAGTTTGTACGTACGCGAGTAAAGTAATTAAATAAACTCGTATAGCAAAGTTGTAGCGGAATCCAGGCGCTAAAAGTGTGTATATGCGTATGGGATATGTGTTTAACTAAATAGTAACTCGTATCAATCACTTGGCATAATATAAGCAGTAAGTACACACTAAACCGATTGTATGGTCCCAAACTAGCCCAAAAATGTTTAATTGTTTGAACGATTGAACTTAGTAATATGTACTTGGGACGCTAACCCTTAGTAAGGAGTGACCGCTCCTAAGTATCGATACCCATATGACTAACGGCTATTGCTAATAGTGTATAATTGAACCTGAACCAAAAACGGGCAATTGAACAAAGTTTCTAAAAATTGTACTGAACTCTTACGGGCTTATATATCCATCAAGGATTGGTCGCTAACAAGTATCCTAGTTTAGTTAACCCGCTAAGGCAATAACACAAATACGCATAAAAGTTTCAATAGTACCAAGTTTCGAACAGTTTCAAATAAGTTGCATAATTTCAAAGTTTCATGAGTTTAAAATGTCTCAAGTTTCCAAAAATTTAACAATTCGCAAATAGTGTTAATAGTTACAAACATGTGATCTTATGTTTCCCCCAAATAAAGTTTAAATGTACAAAAGTAAAACAATGGGGTTGTAACTCACGGTTTGCGGAGAACGAGAACTCGGGAATCGGTCGGAAAGGAGCCGGGAATCACGGAATGTCTAAAGAATACCAAGATTGTCCAAAAGTTATTATCTTATTAGGTTCTTTATATATATAAGTTTATGTAACTTTTGTTTATAGTAGAGTATTAGAGTCATAGTTGTCCAAAAATTGGTCCGAAGCGATTAACGTTTATTTTTAGTCCAAAGGTTCAAAGGTGATGTTATTAATATGATAAACATGTTTAGGTTACTGAAATGGTTTAGATTTTCTAACGAAATTTGGGCAGCGCTTCCGCGCCCAAATTTCGTGTCCAAAACCTACAACCATTTCCGCTCACAAAACATGTTTATGCACATAATAACTTAATAACGAGTCCATTTAAGTCCATAGAGTCCAAAACAAGTCACCATTATTATAGTTTTTATTTATCTCAGTCCCTTTATAACATTAGAAAAAGTCCAGAATGTATATATAAGTTTCTAACGAGTAAAACGACGATTTTTGGGAGGAACAGCAGCCCGGTGCGCAGCACCTGTCAGGGGGTGCTGCGCACCTCCTTGCTGTTTTTCCCGTTTTGTGATTTTTCTTGCCAAAACGTTTCATTACCAATGGATTTCGACATGCACCCAGTAGATATCTTATAAAACACCATTTTTATAGTTTCTAAACAACTTTTATCCACAAAAACATAGATCTAAGTATTATTTTGATAAAAATCGTTTTTGTATAAAAAGTGATATAAATCTTTATAAAAACTCGTTTTTATTGTTTAGATCTTACATGCAATTAGTAAAAATAGTAAATAAAGGTAAGATTAAGGTTTCTACCGGATGAAAATGAGTGGATGGTGTTCTAGCCGGATTTAGAGCTCCAAAAGTGGTAGTAAAAGCTTGAAACCGAAATAGACTTGCACCTTCTTGTTTGTTTTGTTGATTAAACGTTTTTTATGGTGGATTTAGGAGGATTTGTGGCTGTAATCTTCTGGAGTTGATGGTGTTTTTAGAGGGATGTTAGAGAGAAGGTAGAGAGAAAATGAGTGTGTAGGTGTTTTGTGTGTGTGTTTTTTATTAAAGAAAAAGAGAAATGAAAAGAAAAGGGGTAGAGTAATAATGGGGGGAGTCTTGGGGCAGTAAAATACAGTTATGATGATAAAAATCCGAGTTTGATTGGTTGTGGTTTGTGTAAAAACGAGGCAAGGACTGAAAGTGTAAAATTTTTGAAATTTGGCACTAGGTGCTGCGCACCAAAGCAATAGGTGCTGCGCACCTAGCCCAAAATCAGTGTTTTCTGATTTTTCTTTTTTACGTTATTGCTTCGTTGGACCTTTTTGTTAATTGAAGGTTCTTAAGTATGATTTGTTATGAACTTAGGAAAGTTCATTATATGTTTTCTAGGTATTAGGACTTATATAATTGATTCCGGGAGTTATTCCGACACTAGTTCCGATAAAGTACAGACTCAACAGTTACGATCTAGAACAAAGTGAACACGATAAAAGAGTAACTAGAGAATTGAACCGATATAATAACTGAACAAGTACCTGATTTTTAGACGGTTGTCACACCTGTGATTCTATAGTTTTTAAATTAACAAATGTTTAGTAATGTTTAGTAATGTAACATTAGTCTGTTTAAAAATTTATTTGTTTATATGAAACAAAAAAAAAGTAGTTATAACTATTGTTATTTATTATTCTTATTTAGACAACAAAGAAGATAAATCATCAAGTGAAGAAGATAATCTTCTGAAAAACGAAGGGACAAGTTCAGGTATTACTTGTTTTACATATAGCTTAACACATGACAAAAATTTGATAAATATGTTCATTAATTACATATAGCTTAAATAATTTTTTTATTTGTGTAACGTAGGTCAATTACTAGATTATAGTAATGATCTAACACTGGCCAGCTACATGAAAAAGAAAAAAACATTTCCTGTCAAGAATGTTCTAAAAAAAAGAAATAAACAAGACAGCGAGGAAGGGAAGAAGAAACCAAGGAAGAAGAAGATCTACCGTGGTGCAAAGCGATTTTCTCAAGATATAAAGGAAGATAACCCAGAATTATGCAAGAAAAGTGCAAAGCTGAAATTAGAAACTGTAAATGAAGAACAATTGTCAGAAAAAGAAAAAGTTAGTCAAAGAGTGTCACAACTGGTTAAGACTTTAAGCTTTCAGTTTCCATCACTTAGGACTAGAATGTCACCTAAGTCCCTGTATACTGCAATCAAGGATTTAAGTACAGATCAAAAGTCATATTTAGTTGATATGGGGTTTGGGGACTTAAGTGCAATGACTTTAGATAGCATACCGGGAAAACTAGGAATGTACGTAGTAAATAACTTCAACCAATCAAATATGACATTAACTGCTGGGAGTCATGTCATTAACATTACGTCTGAGTTAATACAGGACATGCTTGGTATTCCCAATGGAGGAAGGGAATTGGAGGAGTTGGAGCCTGTTTCAAAAGAAGATCCGTATGTTGTTGAATGGCACAAACAGTTTGAGGTTGGGGGAAAGATAAGGCCACGAGAAGTGTTAGCTAAAATTGCACATTCTCGAAAAGGAGGGATAACTTTTAAGTTAAACTTCTTAGTTTTGTTCATGAACACGATGGTTCAATGCCATCCGTCAGGTTCATGTTTGCTGAAAATTCTGGACTACATAACAGACGGTGTGGATATCAAAAACATAAACTGGTGCAACTTAGTAATGAATGCTTTGCGAGAATGCAAAAAGGATTGGAAGAAAGTTATGGCCAGTTTTTTTGTTGGACCTCTATCATTCCTCACTGTAAGTTTATTTTTACAATAACTCATTAGAAGTAGTGTCATAAACATGAAATTTTAATTCAATCATAGGTGATTGTGCTTCAATCATAGGTGATTGTGCTTCAATTACATGTTTTTCATGTATTTTTTTCTCTTCACAAATGAGTATATTTTTAACATATGTTTTTCATGTATTTGTATAAAACCAGCTTTTGTACTTGGATTCAATAAAGTGTAGCAAATTAAATGTTGCACGAACACGTCCTGCTATTCTTGGTTGGGATTCACAAAAAAATGAGTGATAGACAAGACGCAGAAATCCTTCAAGGCGGTTTTGGCAGAGGAGACGTGGAACCTCCATTTGGAGAAGCTTTAAAAAACGAGGAATTTGTTTCTGAGGTAATTTTTATATGAAATCACATGTGATTGTGTGAGTAGTTACTCCATTATTAAACAGAAATAGTGTTATTTGAATGATATTATTATTTTGGGGTTAAGAACTGATTAAATTGTGTGAGTAGTTACTCCATTATTGAACAGAAATAGTGTTATTTGTACAAATCTGTATTATAACTATTAACAATATTTTTTGCAGTATTTTGTTAGAAAACTAGAGAGAAAGTTATCATTTCTACATGAAATAAAAGACGACATAACATCTGTTTTAGAGGAAGCTACAAAAATGTACCCACACAACGAAGATATAAATCTTTACAAAGCCAAATTTCAATCTATTCTCGTTGGCGGTTGTGGTCCAAGTAAAACTGATGAATATGAAGAAGTTCAACAAAATGACTCAGTGAAGAATAAAAAAGTTGCAGTTGATTTATCGTCATCTCAGAATATTGAATCTACACTCCCGTTAACAAATTATGGTCATCTTAATATTGATGATGATGGTGAAAAGGTAAAGGATTCTTTTGAATCACTGAATGTTGATGCTGAAAAATCAGTTGAAGTTGAAGAGACGGACAAAGACTTGAAAATAGGTACATTATATTAAATTCATTAATGTGAATCACCTGTGTTTTTTTTGGAGAAAAAAATAAATTAAAAAACTTTTATCTAAATCTTTTTTATTTTATCATATTGTTTAGCTGTTGGTGATTCTTCAATATATAGAGATGGTGTCGATATCGATACCCAATTCCTGAACCAAAAAGGTGTCCAACAAACAATGGAGCGTCAAGTTGAAGAACAAACAAAGAAAAGAAAAGATGACAGTAAATCACTTGTGACTTTATTTATAAAGTTTTTTCTTAAAACACTTTTATCTAAATCTTTTTTTTCTATTATATTGTTTAGCTGTTGCTGGATTTTCAATAGATGGAGATGTTACTTGGCCTGTTATTGATACCCAATTACTGAACGAACCAGGTTTCCAACAAACAGTGGACCGTCAAGTTGAAGAACAAAAAAACAAAGGAGAAGCTAAGAGTAATTACCTATGATTTTATTTATAAAATTTTTCTCTTAAAACACTTTAATCTAAATCTTTTTAATTTTATTTTATTATATTTTTTAGCTGTCGGTGATTCTTCAATACCTGGAGATGTTGTTTGGGCTGTTATCGATACCCAATTACTGAACGAACCAGGTGTCCAACAAACAGTGGAGCGTCAAGTTGAAGAACGTATAAAAGAAGGAGAAGCTAAGAGTAATCACCTGTGATTTTATTTATAAAATTTTTCTCTTAAAACACTTTTATCTTAATCTTTTTTATTTTATTATATTGTTTAGCTGTTGGTGATTCTTCAATTCCTGGAGATGTTGTTTGGGCTGTTATCGATACCCAATTACTGAACGAACTAGGTGTCCAACAAACAGTGGACCGTCAAGTTGAAGAACGTATAAAAGAAGGAGAAGCTAAGAGTAATCACATGTGATTTTATTTATAAAATTTTTCTCTTAAAACACTTTAATCTAAATCTTTTTTATTTTATTATATTGTTTAGCTGTTGATGAAAAGGTAAAGGATTCTTTTAAATCACTGATTGTTGATGGTCAAAATTCAGCTGAAGTTGAGAAGGTGGAAAAAGGCTTGAAAATAGGTACATTTTATCACCAGTGATTTGAAATAAAGAATAAAGAAAAAACATTTTATCTAATTTTTTTTGTCCAAACAACTTGTTCAGGAAAAGTTGATACCATAAAACCCTCGTATCCTACTTTCTCTCTTGGTATGACTCAAGACATTGGTACAATAACTACCATTAAACAAGACATTGGTGTAGAAAAATTGGAAGTAAAACAGTCTCCTGTTGATACAACAACTTTAAACCCGAAAGAAAAAGAGGTATTGCAAGTTTCTGTTGGTATGAAGAGAAAGGAAGCTGAAATAGAAGATGGTAAAGAATCTGTTGATGTGAAGGAAAAACGACAAAAAGTTGAAGCGGGTGGGTCAAAAACGGGTGAGCCAAATGCAGCTGAGTTACAAAAAAGGGTTGATAAAGGGGAAAAAGTTATCGAAAAAGATGATCCAGAATCTGTTGATGTGAAGGAAAAGCGACAAAAAGTTGAAGAAGGTGGGTCAAAAACGGGTGAGCCAAATGCAGATGAGTTACAAAAAACGGTACATAAAGGGAGAAAAAAAGTTATGGAAAAAGATGATCCTTCATTCATTACCTCTTTTGAACCTGAAAAAAAACGTATCACTCATGTAGCTCGTTATGACAAATCACCATATCATAATCGTAAGACAAGTGTCGGAGATAAACTTACAGGCTTAGAGAAGAAAATTTCTGATGCGCTTTATTCTATGACTGCGCCTATGTGGTAAGTAAAAAAAGTTATAATTGTTTTTTATTTATTTTTATGTTTATTTATTAGATGTGATTTGATATTACTTTTTGAATAACATATTTTTTTTTTCTTTCAGGGATTTGGTTTTTAATACTGAATATGATCAAAGTCAGGGAATGTATTTGCATATAGAAACGTTAACTCCTTCGTTATGGATTATTGTTGTTGTCATTGATTGTTGGGCTACTATGCTAAATGATCAAGAAAAACATAAAAGTGACGGATCATTACATCGGTATTTCTTTAAGACACTCAGTTTTGTAAGTTTTTAATTTGAATTTTTAAAATTCATCTTTTTAAATGTTATTTAGTTTTATATCATCATGTTTTTAAAGTAATTTGTTTTAAATTCATCTTTGTTGTTGTCCAGGACACAGAAGTTTTCATTGAGTCGACGAATACGGAAGAAGAAAAAATTGATAAGTTCATTGAAACTTTGAAACACAATATGAACAATGATAGGAAGCTTCTATCGTTTAAGGACATCGACTTGGTACATATATTTTTTTTATTATTTATGAATAATTCTTTATTTTTTCATTTTTAATATGTTTGTTTTAATATTTGAATTATTTTTTACAGGTATTCTTCCCCATTTGTATGTCATCACATTTTTATCTTATTGTTTACAACTTAAAGCATCCAAAGATTCTACTAATTGACAATAGCAAGAATGGTGAATTTGATAGATATGGAAAAGTCTCTTCAATGCTTGTAAGTAAAAATATCACCTGTGACTATATGGTTTTTTTATTTATTATTTAAACAGTTCTTAATGTAAACAATATAGAATCACAGATGATTAGTAAAAATGTCACCAAAATGTTTAGTAACCACCTGTGATTCTATAGGATTAGATATTATTATATATATTTTTTTCCTTTTCTTTATATCATGTAAATTTTTAGGTAATTTAATTTAATTTTTATATTGTTTTTTTTTCTTTTCTTGTTTTACAGAAAATACTCTTTACACAATATCTTGATACAATAAACTACAAAAACCTTGTCAAGATGAATGGCTGTGAAACATGGGTGAAGAAATAAAGAAATGGAAATGTGACATCGCCGCAAAAGAAACAAAGCAGAAGCCCCAACTTCATGCACTTAAAAGGAAATTTGCAACAAAGTTGCTTTTATCAGATACTAATATACTTAGATCTGAAATCCAAAAGAATGCTGATGAATTTTACAAGAAACCAACTGATGAAAGGAATGCCATTATCAAACATGCTTTGTTAACAAGTAATGAAAGGGACCCCGGTAGAAAGAGGGAGTAGGATGTTTATTCAAATGGGTTGGGTGTTTTGATTTTCATTTTATTTGTCTCTGTGTGGATATGATATATTTTAAATATTTTGATGTACTTATTTGAGTAATCTTTACTTTATTTGTGTATGTGTGGATATGATAAAATGTGACTTAGTAATCAGCTGTGATTTTATTCATAATGTGACTTAGTATGTTGATGTAACTGTTTATTATGACTAAATAGAAAGTAATAAGCTCAAAATCCTTTACATAAAGCCATAAAAATTCCACATTATGAAATATAAGGCGAAAACTCAATAAGCTAAAAAGCCCTTATATAAGCTCAAACAAAACACCCCCAAACACGAGTTTAATTATTTTAGCGACTTAATTTTAATAAAATCACCGGTGATTACTATATAATAACAGATGATTAACTATAGAATGTTACACAATGTTTATAAAGATTAGAATGTTTGAAACGGAGGAATTAATATGGCGTTATATAAATGCCCTTACATATCCCCTTTCTCCAATTTTAGGGCTCATATTTGAAACTCCAACTATATATTAGATACCGGTCAGATATGAACACCAACTATTCATTGGAAACTTCCCTGAGGGATGTTCTTCAAGTAGTCAATCCCACAACGGATGATTGCACAAAACGATGCCATGTTATGAGTGATCTTCGAGCCATAGTTGAAAGTCTGGAAGTTTTTAAAGGTAAATTCTTCAAACGTTTGAAAATAATGATAATGCAGTTGAGCCATTTGGTTCATTTCGAGCCTTAGTCGTTTTATCTAACTTCTGAATTTCGATTGTTTAAAATTAGGTGCCACAGTTGAGCCATGTGGTTCATTTGTGTCTAACCTCTTCACGAGATGGGGAGATTTAGATATCTCCATTTCTTACGCGGGAAAAAATACGACAAAAATGTACTTGAAGAAGTTACAAAAGCTCTGGAAAGAATAGGTATGACTTATAATATATAATATCAAATAAAATTAAAGTCACTAAAATGACTAAACATTTAGTAATCACCTGTGATTTTGTTTATAAAAATGAAAAAAAAAGAATCATATTATTTTGTTAATTTAAGAAATATCTTAGATACAAAAACCAAATACAACTACCAAATGACACATGGGATTATATGAACGATTTCTACATGTAGCCTCAAAATGTTGGTTAATCACCTGTGACTCTATTGACAGGCGGATTCAATGCTATTACTTATATTCCCCATGCAAGAGTGCCAATCGTGAAATGTGTTAGCGACAAGTACAAAATTTCATGCGACATCTCTCTCAACAATTTAAGCAGTCAAATGAAGTCAAAGATGTTGTATTGGATAAACGAGATTGATGGACGTTTCCATGACATAGTCTTAATTGTATGTTTCTACTGACTATAAAGTGATGATGTAAAGAACGTTTCATGTTATCATATGCTTATTATTAATGAATATATGTAGGTTAAAGAATGGGCAAAAGCGAATAGTATCAATGATCCTAAAACCGGAACTTTGAATTCGTTTTCCCTTACCTTACTCGTTATATTCCATTTTCAGGTGATTCTTACCATTTTTACTGTTTATCACATATATGTTTACGATTCTGTCTCCAATTTTTTGTTTCTAGTATTGGTTTTATAATCACGTTTCTTTCAGACTTGTGACCCTCCCCTTCTACCCCCTCTTTATGAATTTTACCCGTGCAACATGGCTGCTAATCTAAAAGGTATTTGTTTTATATATATTTGGAAAATGAAATGCATTTTATGAAAAACTAATACGACAACATTTTGTGAAACAGGTGTGAGAGCTATTGCTGAGAAAAATATCGAAAACATTTGTAGTAGAAACATAGACAGGTTTAAAGCTAATATGTCGAGAATACCTAACAGAAGCTCGTTGTCTGATCTTTTTATTTCATTTCTTGAAAAAGTAAGTTTCTTATTATTTGTTTATGTGCTCTTAAAAATCGCTCTAATCTCTGTTTGTTTGTTGTTTTTCAGTTCTGCGACATAAGTGTGAGGGGTCAGCATCAAAAAATTAGTACACAAAATCGAAAATGGGAAAAAATCGGTTATCCTCCCAAATATGCTCTATTTGTACGTCTTCTCTCTCTTTTCGGATTGAGTAACAGGTCAAGATGGGTTCAGAGGGAACTGGTTCTATCGGGGTCGGGTTGGGTTGACATGCAGACACTTTTCTCTGTCACATAAAATATGTTGATCTAATTTTATTACTATCGGTGATTATAGATCGAGGACCCATTTGATCAACCGGCAAATTGTGCAAGGGCTGTAATACCAAAAAAAAATTTGGTGATTGAACAAGCATTTCAAAGTACCTATTATAAGCAACTCACATCTGGCAAACTACAGAATCCCCTTTCTGTTCTAGTGAGCCCCAAAGTTGAAAGCTCTAGTGGTATCCTCGGGATGAATCATCCAAACCCGAACGGTATGGTTAAGCACCCGCGTGTGTTTAGAAACAACAGTAACAAACACTAATAAAGAAAATATCTTCATTCTTTTTAGGTTCAAATCACCATGTAATGTGGAAATCTCTTCTAAACGAAAATGCTCAAAACAGGGGAAAAAAATACCCAGTGTATACAAGTAAAAATGAAGGCTGTGACCATATGCCAAAGTTCAGATCAACTGTTTCATATGATTGCCTGAGAATCACGTCTCCGAATACTTTTCAGAAGATTAAGATGGCTGAAGAGGACGTGTCAAGGATAGCATATATTACATTACAACAAATGCCTAAAAGTAATGCCTTGGAATTTATCAAAGAGGTTTCATGATTTTCTTATTCTTTGATTTTTTTTTTTTTTTGTAACAAATCTTTTTACAAATATATCAACTGGCAACTCGTGATGTCATTCTAAAACTTTTAGGTATTTTGCAAAACCATATGTGACGTGCTTTTCGCGTATGTACTCTGGTATATGTCATAATCTTATCTTAATTGCAGATTCCGAACAAGAACAAACTGTGGCGGAGATAGTAAATTCTACGCTCTGGAAGTCTGAGTGAAGCCTAAATTCCCACTCACGGTTCAAAACTTCTAGTACGGAAAAGAACAATGCGTATAAGCTGTCTTCATGCCTAGTAAAATATATGTTTTTGTCTATATTTTTTAACCATGTAAGTTTTGAACCATTTAACCAAATCGATATCTACATGTAGCCTAAGAAGGTTGGTTAATCACCTGTGATTCTATAGTTAATCACCTATGATTATATTAAAATTAAGTCACTAAAATGATTAAACTGGTGTTTGGGAGTTTCTTTTGAAAAAATTTCCCATTATGATTCTCTATACTGTATGACTGTTTCTATTTAAGACAACACATGTGTATAGGATTAGACTACACAAAAAGCGTGTATGAAAAACAGTAACAAAACAAAAATAAAGTAATCACATGTAATTCTTTTCACAATCGATACATTATTTTCTCACTTGTCCAATCCCTACACATGTATATAGGATAAGACTACACAAATTTGAAAAAGATTCCTACATTTATAGCTTTTGCTTTATTATGTAGAGTACACATATAGAATTTGTAATTTTGTAGTCAACAAATTATAAAGGAAAATCACTTGTGATTTAGTGACTTAATACCTTAATACATTTAAGGTTCTTAAATTTTGTAGTCAACAAAGTATAAAGGAAAATGCCACCAAATGTTTAGTAATCACCGGTGATTTTATTAATAATGTGCCTTAGAATGGTGATTTTATTAATAATCACCGGTGATTCTATAGTTTTTACATATAATTTTGTTTGATGCATTCTGTATTTTGACTTTTATTGCAAGTGGTTGGAGAATATATACTTGGTAAATGTATTAAATATTTATTTAATGCATTTTATATGTGAAAATAATATATTCTTGTTTTGGAAAATGTGACAGAAACGCAGAACCACAAAAAGAATAAAAAAGCATTGAAAACATATACGAATCTATACAACCATTCATCCATCTATCAAAAATATTGATTTACAATTCAATGCAAAAATGCAGAAAAAGAGAAAAAAATAAATGACAATTCAATTCATTTGAAGACTACTCCTAGCTTGTACTCATTACAATTCAAAAAGCAGAAACAGAAAAGAAATTGAATTACCATTCAATGCATTGAAAGAAATTGAAAAAAGTAAGAGGTATTTTTAACCATCATATTGCCTATATAAAGGATGAATATGGAAGAGAAAGGAGTACACTAAACAAAAAACCAAAAAAATGCCAGATGATTGCTTTGCCATTACACTTGATCGCAACAAAGTCACAAGGGAAAGAGTGGTAAGTAATGTATATTCATAATATATTCATCACAAAAATGTTTAGTAATCACCTTTGATTCTATAGTAATCACGTGTGATTCTATAGTTTTTATATATTCATAATATCATGGTTTACCTTTAATATATGTTGTGTATATAAAAAACAGTAACTATGTCATTTTTTGCAGACAATACCAGCATAATTTGTAAGGGAACATAACCTTACTGAATATGAATATTGTGAAATTGTTTTCCCCAATGATACCAATAGGATATTCGGAATGCAAACATACCCCGACCCACGAAGGAATGTTCCAACTAGCCATGTAACTATCAATGGTAATTGGAACAAATGGAGAAAAAGACATGGGTTGCGATGTGGGACTATGTTGCTCTTCACAAAAACCTTGCAACAAACAAACTCTGGTCTTCTATTGGTGTTCAATGTGGAAAAATACGACGTCTAAGATGAAAACATTGTCTCGTTTGAAGCCAATATGTTTGTTTGTTTTTCTTATGTTTGTTTGTGTTGAATTTTAATGTGTTTGAATTTTAATGTGTTTGTTGGTATGTACACCTCTGATCTGAGAAAGATAAAGAGGAAATGTGATTTCTGTTTGTTTGTGTTTGTTGAATTTTAATATATGTTTGTTGAATTTTAATATATGTTTGTTTGTGTTTGAATTTTAATGTGTTTGAAGATTTCTGTAGTTTTTATAGTAATCACCTGTGATTTTATTAGTTTAATGCCTTAATATGTGATTACCAAACATGTTTAAAGTAATAAGCTCAAAATCCTTTACATAAAGCCATAAAAATTCCACATTATGAAATATAAGGCGAAAACTCAATAAGCTAAAAAGCCCTTATATAAGCTCAAACAAAACACCCCCAAACACGAGTTTAATCATTTTAGTGACTTAATTTTAATAAAATCACCGGTGATTACTATATAATAAACAGGTGATTAACTATAGAATGTTACTATATAATAAAATCACTGGTGATTACTGTATAATAAACACCAGTTTAATCATTTTAGTGACTTAATTTTAATAAAATCACCGGTGATTAATCATTTCAGGGAATGTTTATAAAGAAGAAGTAAAAAAACTAACATCAACAGCAAAATCTTCGTTCATGATCAACTCATTATAATCAGGTTGCAAATCCCAAATCCCAAACCCTCCTTCTTTCATTTCAAGATCTTGCCTAGTCTTCATTTTATCCATACTCCAGGCTTGAATTGCAGGTCTCCCACGAGGTATGTCATACAAGTGGAATTTCACATAATCAAAAAACAAAAGCTATATATAAAAACCAAAAATTTATTAAGTAACATAACAATAAAACAATAGATAATAAGAATGATAAAGAAAAGAAAAGAACTTACAACAAGAAAAAGTAAGTGGACCACCATATAAACCACTCCCATATTTCTTCCATCCACTTTTACTATGAGCCAAAGAATCTAAAATATAACGACACCAATTTAAAGAAGAAATATCAACAGATTCGTCAAAAAACTTCAAAACTTTAACGTCACAGGAACCGGAACTAGGGCATCCAACCATTGTATTTGAAAACAAGACCAGAAAATTAAGTTTAAACAGAATTCCCGCTTCAGAAGAATTGACAATAGCTTTGCAGATATCAGTTGCACGAACTTTATTGCCAGATAGAAACTGAGAATACCAGTGATTAATTAAAGGTCAATCCTCCATAGGAAGTTCATTTAAATCACAAATGTTCAAACCACCACAAGGAATACCAAGAATTTCATGAACAGCTCCCTCATTTATATTAATTACGCCATTCTTCAACTTCAAAGTCATATTCCTTGGATTAAAATTATCTACAACAAAATGACCAATATGTGCAGGAAGCCCATCACATGGCATCTTGTATAAACCACCAAAACACATTTCTTTTAAACAAAGCTTCTGTTCTAAACTTAAATTATTCAATGCAATGAATAAACTATGTGGGGACATGCGAGTTCTAATAGCTAAAAATTTCTTCGGTTTAGCAACCTTTACCAAAACAGAATCATCAACACCACCAACACAAACTGATTTCCTTTTAGAAACAACCTCTTTCCCTCTTGATAAATCATCAGAGTTAATAGCAGAACTCCTTGTAGAACGACGAAATGATGAAGTTCTAATTTCTTCAAGAATCTTACTTCTTGTGTACTTCTTAGACATACCCTGCGTTGTATTCTCTTTCTCGCTTTCATTAACAGTAGTGTCATAAACATAAGATGGACCTTCAAACACATGTGTTTGTGCTCCAATCACAGGTGATTGTTCTTCAAAAACAGGTGATTGTGCTCCAGTCACAGGTGATTGTACTTCAAAAACAGGTGATTGTGCTTCAGCTGATAGCACAAACACATGTAACTACATATACAGATTCATGAAAAAATAAAACAAAAACATCATATAAAAAAAAATATATACACAAAAACTGGATAAATTACCATTAACAACATCTTCAATAACAACAGGAGTAGTTGATTGTTCTTCAAAAACAGGTGATTGTTCTTCAAACACATGTGCTTGTGCTCCAATCACAGGTGATTGTTCTTCAAAAACAGATTCATGAAAAAATAAAACAAAAACATCATATAAAAAAAATATATACACAAAAACTGGATAAATTACCATTAACAACATCTTCAATAACAACAGGAGTACTGCTCAACCCAATTTTTTTGAATATTCGTTCACTTCTACGAGTACCACCTACAAAAGAACAACACAAAAATAAAAATAAAAACAAACAAAATCACATGTGACTGAATAAACCACAAAAAAAAAAAAAAAAAAAAGTTATGTATAAAACAGTTGATAAAAGAAATCAAAAAAATACCTATAGATGAGAATTTGATGATAAGAAAAGCTTTATCTCGTTTTTCAATTGACGAATTAGAGTTCAATTCGATTTTCAATCGAAAAAATTAGGTTAAAAAATGACTCGGTGAAATTGTGGTTCAAATTAGAAAACCGTTAAGAAGAGAAGCGCGTGGAGTAAAAAAAAGAGAAAAAGGTAAAAAGACTAAATTGCCCCTCCGTGTTTTTTCCTTATAAATCATTTAAAGCTAACTTTTAATCTCAGCCACAAAATTTAGGTGATCTTATGGCTGAAAAGGTGATCCCTGGATCTCTAGAAAAAAAAGAGATCCCATTTGAACCCCAATCTATATATATATATATATATATATATATATATATATATATATATATATATATATATATATATATATATATATATATATATATATCTCTACTACTTTATAAAGCATTTGGCTTTTTGTTGACTTTAAATTTTAAGTATTTTGACTTTAAGAGTTTTTTTTTAAGAGATACAAGATATTATGCATAAGATACAACACACATAACACATAACACAAAACCCTAAAAACTAACCCTAAACTTAACACCACAACAAACGTTTCTCTCTCTCTCTCTTCTTGAGCAGCCGTTCCCTCTTTCTCTCTTCTTGAGCAGCCGTCGGAGCCGAGATCTCTGTTGTAGGTAAACCACATATATATCTCTCTCTCTCTCTCTAAAAGCTCTCTCGACTTTCTCCCTTCATCAATCTTTATTCACCGGCAGCCTTATCTCCGCTTTGAACCACCACCTTGAACCTCCACCACCCCTTTGGTTGGATTGGATCTCGGCGGTTTGGATCTGGTAGCTTTTTTGGTTTTTGAGATCTTGATGCTTAGATCTGGTTAGTGGCTGGGGGTAGGCTGTTTTTAAAATTATATCTTGGTCTTTGTTAGATCTTGGTGTTTTTGGTTGGTGTCTTTCAATCGTGGTTTATTATATCCTTGTTAATATCTGTTTTTTTTTCTTCAGGTTTTCATCTTCGTATGAATCTGATACGCTGTTTCATCCGGTTCCATCGTATGAATCTGATTTTTTGGTCTCTGTTTTTTTTTTCAGGTTTTCATCTTCGTATGAATCTGATACGAATCATGTTATACTGATTTTTTTCAGGACGCTTCCTCGATAGATGGAGAAGCAAGAAATAAGCTTTTAGGGCACCAGGAAAAGCTTGATGTAAGATTTTTCTATCATATATAGCAAAATGTGTCTGCATCAAAACATGATCCTTCTATTTTTAACACTTATCGTTTTTTTAATTTTATTAATAGCTAAAGCAATGATGGCTTAAAAAATCTATATTACTAAAACAAGTCCCAACTTTTTTTACCCAACAAAACTGATTAGGTGACTGTAAGCGTTTGTGAATACTTCGCTTACTTACCCTTTTGACTCATTCAACCAGTTTCCCTTTTTTGCTATTGTATTTGGTATTACCCATTTGACCCGTTAGAGACGAAATATAACCCAAATTGATCCATTTTAGGTGAATGGTCGAAAATTCAGTTGCAACATTGTAAAACCTAAATAAATTATAATATGAATAACATTTTCCCGTCTTCTCTTCTGTCAGAGAACCTGCAAAAGGACCCAAGATGTAAGCAACGAAGCCGAAGACTTTGCATCTTTAGCAAACGAGCTTCTAAAGGCAATGGAACGTAGAAAGTGGTGGAAAATATAAGGTTTTATTGGTTTTATTGGAGTTTTGATTGCTGTCTCGCTTTCGGGAGCTGCTTTGGCCTTATGCAATGGCGAGCCACCTGAAAGAGAGGTCAGATTTGTTTCCCGTATATAATTATAATTTTACTATTTTAATTTTTTTTCTTATTATTTATATAATAATAAAACAACTTAATATAGAAAAGTATTGACTTGATTTCATATGTTTTTTCTAGACGGATGCTCTTGTTCGTTTGCTTCCTCTGATCGGATCCTCAGGACTCAGGTACAGATGACATGTTCATTCTCAAACACCACTCTTTGCGTCTTTAAATTTATGTTAGTTTCAATAGTTGCTAATTATTCTACCGTTGGAATAGTTTGTAATTGGATGTAATATAATGTCTGTCTCTCTTTGTTGCAGCACTACCTGCTTGGTAGGCATCACAGGTGTCATCGCTCCAGTTCTCGAAGAGAATGTGTTTCGTGGCTTTCTTATGGTGGCCCTTACCAAGTGGTATACTCTTTATTCGGATTTAGTATATGTTTTTAGCCACACACACTTTTATATGTCTTGACTCATAAGTCTTACATATAATATAAATCTATTCCTCTATTGATGTTATGTTTTGAAATCATGTGCGTTTGCAGGATACCTACTCCGATTGCAATAGATATAAGTGCAGCAGTATTCTCAGCAGCACATCTCACTCCTGGGGAATTTCCACAGCTCTTTATACTTGGTATTTTTTTCGCATAAAATTCTACTTCCCCCAAATGAAAAACGAAGATAATTCCAACTTTAAATGTTGTCCTTACAACCAAGACGTTTAATAAAACTATCCCTTTCTTTCTAGCCTTAATAAGCCATGTACGAGATGACATATTCAACATGTAACTCGGTTTTGCAGCCATGATTAAATAAATCTGAGCCAACTATTTTTAAAGTATTATACAATTTAATTTCTAAAATTTTGGATTTCAAAATATGAAAATTTTGAAACCTTTAATTATTTTTAAAATATTGTACAATTTAATTCTATACTTGTAAGTCGTTTCGTATAATACTTATAAACTCTTGAAAAACATACAACAACTGTATACGGGTGAAATCAACCCACCTGTTTTATATCGCACTAAATTTCCCATTTCGACCACCTGAACCTGTTTTGACATGTTAATCAATCTGTTTGACCCGCCCATTTTGCCACTTGTATTATGTGCATATATCTTATTTTGTAATCTATGTTTTCTTATTTTTTTTACTCTATTTTTCGATGTATAGGAGGTTGAGGGTAGGTCTTTGCGGCTGAACTTGTCAGCAGGAAAAGCAGATACGTCTCCTTCACCAACATCCGGAAGAAATTCTGAGATCTATGTTGACGAGAGTGATATCCTTTCGAGCATTAGCTCCTAATTAGTCAAAGAGTTGTAGTTAGAGTTTTTCTTTTATATACATTTCAAGGGACACTAGAGCAAGTTTTGTGCAAGTAACCAACATTTGTAATTTGTATACATTTCGTCATGCTTTCTAAGTATAGTATTTAAAGTAGTAATTCAATAGTCTATTGATACTCTTCGCTCCCGGTAATAATATAAGTTGTTTCAATGTTGCATTATTTAGTTTTTTCCAACAAGTTACATAAGCTAATTTCTTACTAAGATATACATTTATACCCCGTTGAGATAGTTAAGTGGTTAATACCCACGATTATCCATATGGTTTCTTACGTTCCATTCTTACCGGCTTTAACTTATTTGTTGAATTTGTTCATCGATTAAATGACGTATTATTAGTTTGTTTAGATATATTTGATCGCTTAAAAAAGTTATATGGAATGTAAAAATGTAAATTCTTGGTTTGCTCCTACAGTTATTGGTTTGTTTCAAAATGAGCTAAATGTCATTGTATATCTAAAAATAGACAAATCTTATTCAAGCCAGAACATCTACGGTTATGGGTTTGCTGAAAAGAGTTTATAACATGAAAGTAACTTTCACAATATCTTTCACAACAACTTGAATCTGTAAGTAAAAGAGTTTACAAAATTAACTTCATCGGCGCCGCCGCATAGCGCGGGCTCTATACTATATATGTTTAAACGAGAAGTTGTGTGTTCACCTCAAATGAGACGGAGTATTCACCTCAAATGTTGTGTATCGAGAAGTTTTACGTGATGAATGAAGTACATGTTTAGTCTGAATAGATTAGAGAGATTGTTGGTTGAATGCTATTCTTTTGTTTCAATTTTGTAATTTTATTTTTTACATTTTCAATATAAATCCAATACAATTTTATATTATATATGTTTTTATATTCATATCACATGACGACTGAAAGTGTCATACTTAACATATGGATCACGAGACGGATTAAAAACTACTGAAAACTGTAGCCGCAAAACCATTTTACGAAATCAACTTCATCGCCGCCGCCGCATCGCTCGGGTACTAGACTAGTATATATATATATATATATATATATATATATATATATATATATATATATATATATATATATATATATATATATAATGTTTTAGATTCTAAGATATCAACTTTGGAGCTAAATGATTATCATTTAGTATTATGACCCAAAGGTCATGGGTTGAAAACCCATTGGTGCTATTTTAATTTTTGAAAAATAAAAAGAATTACCGCTTAACAGGTTATCCATTACCCATGTATGATATCAAAACAAAAAAATATATTTTAAGTATGATACAAATAATAAAAAAACCTTTAAGTATTATATAGATAATTTAGACAAATTAACGACTATTTAATAAACTTAACCTTAATATTTACAACACTTTAAAATAAAATTTTGCATTAGACTTTTATATGCAACCCTAATTTCACTAATGTTGCTTTAGAACAATTGTTCTCTAACTTGCAATATTTGTTAAAAGTGTTGTTCATTAAGTGTTGTAATAGACTCAATTTGTTGTAGTGTCTTTTTAAAGTATATGACAGATAATGGGATAAATTTCACAAAAAATAATGAATTTTGACCCAATTGTTATTGTGTGTAACCAATTTTGTTTTTTTATCAAAAAAACCATCAAATTTAGATATGTTATCATTTTATGAAAACTTAACTTGAAATCTGTTAGTTTTTATTTTATTTTACATATTTGTGTTTTTCTTTTCATAGCTAGGTGTCACATATGTTATATTGTCGTCATATACATTGATTTAGAGGGGAAAAAAAGTTAATAATCCTTTCATATTTAATAATTTTTTTAATGAAAAATATCGTATCATCAATTATTGAGACCAAATGTCAGAAAAATGACAAATTAACACGATAAACACATATTATATCACATACATGAAATTTATCTTTGAAATAATTCACATAATTATTATATTTCAATATTTAACGAGATTTCAAGTTAATTTCTACATACAATGACAACGTATATAAAGTTAATGGTCTTTTAAAAAAACAATTCGTTATACACAATAATAATTGAGTCAAACTGTCACACCCCGCTATAGCGGAAACACGGAATGTGAGAGCTGGAATATCATTACACGGTCATAAGCAAATATAAACGATTCAGTCATTTCGATTTAAAATAAAAATTGTTCGAGTTTCACAACCAAGCAGTTCATAAGTTTAAAATAAAGTACAAGTTACAATGTTTCAAATAAAATTCCCAAAATAGAAAGGTCTTTTCCCAATGAACGCCTCACGTAACCATATCGACCCTCCTTTGCCATACATTCCGAACACTTACGTTAATTTCCTGAAACATAAGATAAAGTGTCAACTACATAAAGTAGTGAGTGAGTTACAGTTTAGAGTTTCGAGAGAAGTTCCAAAAATAGAAAGTTGCCAAAAATAGTAAGTTGCCAAAAGTAGTAAGTTGCCAAAACATATATTGACGTCATGAGTAAAAGTACGAGTCGACGTTTGATCATATATGTAAATAGTGAAAGTTTGAACGTACACAAGTAATTTAAATAAATAAAACTTGTATAATTAAAGTTGCAGCGGAAACCAAGCGCTAAAAAGGTATATGCGTAGGGAGTATGTGTCTAACTAAATAGTAACTCGTATCAATCACTTGGCATAATATAAGTAGTAAGTATACACTAAACCGGTTGCATGGTCCTGAACTAGCCCAAAATATTTAATTGATTGAACATCTGAGTGGTAGTAAAATGTACTTGGGACGCTAACCCTTAGTAAGGAGTGACCGCTCCTAAGTATCGATACCCATATGACTAACGGCTATTGCTAATAGTGTATAAGTGAACCTGAACCAAAAAGGGGCAATTGAACAAAGTTGCAAAAATTGAACTGAACTCTTACGGGCTTATATATCCATCAAGGATTGGTCGCTAACAAGTATCCTAGATTTAGTTATCCTGCTAAGGCATCAACACATAAACGCATGATAGTTTGAACAAGTACCAAGTTTGAACAAGTTTGAACAAGTACCAAGTTTGAATAGGTTTGAACAAGTTTCTAAAAGTTTCAATAAGTACCAAAAGTATCAAGTTTCGAACAGTTTCAAATAAGTTTCAAAAGTACTAAAAAGTTACAAACATGTGATCTTATGTTTCCCCCAAATAATGTTTAAATATACAAAAAGTAAAACAAGTGGGGTTGTAACTCACGGTTTGCGAAGAGAGATACGAACTAGCACAAAGAGAGGCGGAACGCGTCGGGAATCACAAACGATCTAGAACACCGGAATGTGGTATAAGTTGTATTAGTATGATTTGAGTTATGTTAAGTTTCAATTTAACATTTTTAAATCTCCATTTATAATACTTAGATTCTGTCCCAAAAAGTTTATTACGGAAATTTTGCAAGGTTTATGTGTTCGTGTACGTTTTGTAGTCCGATAAGTCCAAATATGTTCAAAAGTGTCAAAGTTCCAAGTTAAAGTGTATAAGTCTCGAAGTTATTAAGTTTCTGAATTTGAAATGTTATTTACGGTGAAAATTGGGCAGCGCTTCCGCGTTATAAAATTTATGTCCATTTTCAAAACACTTTCCCGCTTTAATATTCACAATATAACGTTTAAAGCAATAATACTCGAGTTTCAAGTCCAAAAAGCTTTTCCAACAATATAATATGTCAAAACAGTAGCTTATTAACATGTATATAATCTGTGATAATTTATTTCAGCTTAAAATCACGTTTACGACCTTTAAAACGACAAAAACAGCGGACAGGGCCATTCTGGCGGCGGCTGGAGGATAACAGCCGCCGGCTGACCTTTAGCCGTCGGCTGAAATCCTTCAGCCGCCGGCCAAAAGGCTTCGGCCAGTTTCAAATTTGCTCTATTTTTTGTTTTTAAGCTTGTTTAACCGTTAGATTCGACATGCAAACTGGTATAACTTAAACATATGTATTTTTGAGGTGAAAACACTATTTTCTTTTAGATTTACATGTTAAATATATAGATCCAACATAAAAACTTGTTTTTAAGCAAGAAAACGTTTTGTAAGTTTATGAAAACATATTTTCAGATTATAGATTATACATGCAAGCAAAAATATGTATAAAAATAGTAAAAAGAAAGTGTTATACCGAAGAGAATAAAGATGTGATGGTTTGAACAAGATTTAGCTCCAAAAACGACTTGGAAACCCGATTTAAACCTTTTCCTTTAACACCCTTTACTCCTAGAACAATTTGTATGGATTAGAGGGTTGATTTTTTATGTTTAAGTGACTGATTTTTGATGCTAAGTTTCTGTTTCTGTTTTTGGTGTTCTTGAGAAATAGAGAGGGTTTAGAGAGAGTGTTGAGTGTGTGTGTGTGTTTTGTAAATTTGAAATGAAAATGAAAATGGATTGAAGTGGGAGGAGGAGTAATGTTTCTGCTCTTGGGAATCAAAAATGCAGTTAAAGTTGCCCAATCCTGAGCTAAACAAAATTGGTCCAATCCCGTTTCATGCAGAAATGAGTCATCATCCAGCTGGACAGCAGGATTCAGCCGCCGGCTGGATATATTCAGCCGCCGGCTGAATGGCAATGTCCAGCTTTTGACGTTTTGTTGTTTTCCGTTAATTAGTTAAGGACTAGAATCATTTTAGTTACCGTTATGAACTTAGTCAAGTTCTTGTATTGATTAATTGGTGTTAGGATTTATAATTTTGATTCCGACATTGGTTCCGACAATTAAAAGTACAACAGAATGAACCCGAACAATATGAACATGATAAAAGAGAACTAGAGTTTTGAACCGATTAAGTAACTGAGAATCACCTGAAATTTAGACGGTTGTCACACAAACTGTGACAACCGTCAAATTCTAGGTGCAATTTATGCTCTATGTCTCTCTTATTGTCTACCGTTACTTTTAACTGATCAATAACCGGATACGCGACAGTGTCGGAATCACTCCCAGAATCAATTATATAAGTCCTAATACCAAGAAAACAACTAATGAACTTTCCTAAGTTCATAACAAATCATACTTAAGAACTTTCAATTAACAAAAGGTCCAACGAAACAAAAACGTAAAAACGAAAAATCAGATAAAAGCTGAAAAACCACCCGGTGCGCAGCACCAGGCCACCAGATTTCAAATTTTGTATTTTTGTTATTGTCTCGTTTTTATAAACATAAACACCCAATCAAAAACGTCCTAGACTACTCCATTACTGACTTTAACAGAACCCACACCCCATACCATCATTAGGGTCCATTTTCTTTTCTTTATTTCATTTTTATAAACACAAAAACACACACACTTACTAGTTTTCCCTCAAAACTCTCTCAAGAACTTCATCATTTCCAGTAAGTTCCAGCCATAAAAATCCATCATTCAACCATCTAAAAACGTTTAAACATCAAGGGATGCAAGAAGGATCAAGTCTATTTCGGTTTCAAAGCTTTTTCCCCGATTTTGGAGCTCTACATCCTCCTACACCATCATCTAAGCATTTTCATCCGGTAGAAATCTTCCTTTTTACTTATATTATCAATCTAACTCATTGCATGTATGATCAAAGCATTTTCATCCGTCCTGCTCTCCTTCCTGAAAATTGTCGTTTTTGCCGTTTAAAACTTGGTTACGCGTTCTGACTTTTGAGACTTGACATTTGGGGCTGAGTTTTGTAAAAATGAACATATTGGTGACTTATATTGGACTTAATTGACTAAGATAAACATGTTTGAAAACGTTATGTATGTATATGTGTTTTGTAAGCGGGAAAGTGGTTAATATTTTTGGACATAGAATTTGGGCGCGGAAGCGCTGCCCAAATTTCGTTAGGAAATATAAAACACTTTGGCAAACAAAACATATTCAACATAACAACAATAACCTCAACTTTGGACTTTTTGACTAAAACAAAACGTTAACCGTTTCGGACAATATTGGACAAAATGGACTTTGACACTTAAAGTTTGACTAAAAATTTACTTATATTACATAATATAACACAAATTTCATTTATTATATATTAGGTATAATAACTTAATATAATAATAACACTTGAACAAATCTTGGTATCCTTAGGCACTTGGTGATTCCCGGCTCTTATTTCCGACCATTCTTCCAAGTTCTTATCTTCGCAAACCGTGAGTTACACCCTTCTATACTCTTACATTTTAAGTACTCTTTTTGGGGGAAACATGAGATCAAACCTTTTGTGAACTTGTACGACTATTTTGACTTTTTGGACTTACGAACTATTTTGACTTTTGAACTTATTGAACTAGTTTGACTTTTGAACTTATGAACTATTTTGACCTTTTGAAATTATTGAACTCATTTTGGAACGTACTTGGACTATTTTGAACTTATTTTGGAACGTACTTGGACTTATTTTGAACTTATTTTGGAACGTACTTGGACTTATTTTGAACTTATTTTGGAACGTACTTGGACTTATTTTGGAACTTTGGAACTATTTTGTACGTACTATTTTGAACTCTTATGCGTAAAACATTTTTGCTCTACTTGGACTTATTGGCTCGCTCTTTTTGTACTAGACTAATTATTGATGCTTGTATACGTACCAACCCTTGATGGAGCTATAATACGTGCTTAAGTGACGGACGACTACCTCTCTTTTAGACAAAACTATTTGACGCCCACGACTTTTTGGACTTGTACTTACACACTATTAGCTACATAGCCGTATAGTAATTATGGGTATCGATACTTAGGAAATAACCGTTCCTTGCGTAGATGGAAATCTAAGTACATATTACTAAGAATTAGACAATCTTCCCGTTTGAGAGGCGGGAAGATGGGCACCACGGTTGAACAATCGGTTTAGTGTGAACACTTAAATTATAGATGCCAAGAGGTTGATACAAGGATCTAATTAGTTACTTATACGCATAAATTTACGAACTTTTAGCGATTTGCTCCGCTACCATGAATTGACTAAATTTGACTCTACTTGGTCTTTTCTAACTTTTGGGCATCGGTTCGCCCGTTACTTGAACTTTAAAGGTATATAAATTTTAAGCGACTTGTTCCGCTAACCTCCTTTTGGGAAACCCTTTTTACTTTTATATACTTATCTTGAACTTTTATGAACTCTGAGCTTATCTTGAACCTTTATGGACTTTGAACTTGACTCGGACTTTTACGAACATTAAACTCTTGACTTGAACTTTTACGACAGTATATAAATTACCTTTAAGCGATTGCTTCTCCACTTACTCCTTTTGGAAAACTTTGTACTTATATATATTTATATACTCGTCAAACTTTTGTCGGAACCTTTTTGGTCAACTTATAAACTGTAACTCACTCACTACGTTTTCGTAGTTGACACTTTATCTCATGTTTCAGGAAACTAAGCGTAAGTTATGAAGTGCATTGCTCAGGCGGGTCCAGCTAGTTATGTGAAGAGTAATACGGGAAAAGACCTTTGATACTTGGGAAATTTTATTAAAATACTTTATTATGTATTTGTCGTTCTATACTTACGGATCTTGGTTGTATCTTTCGAACATGGTTACCTTTTTAAATTTCAATTTATATGACTTGAACCGTTGACTTTTGGTATAACTCGTGAAATGATTCTTTGCTATTCACATTCCGTGTTTCCGCTTTAGCGGGGTGTGACACAAACTTCGTTATTTCTTTTGTGCAATTTTCCTATATAATGTAAGTTATTTAAATAAGAATTAGGGTTTTCTTTTTATCTAAAATAGAAAGATATTTTTTTTTCTTAATTTCTAGTTCTAGATACCAATTACCAAAATCTCATAATAAAAACAAATTATTATTATTTCAAAAAAAAAAAAAGAATAAATCTTTATCTAAAAACAGAAATAATAAGTATTTGACATGTTTTTAACTTTTTTTCTTCTATTTTTCTTTTTCACATGTCATACGATATAAAATGATTTATTTTAATATTTATTTGTTGAACATCTTAAGCTATCTCGATATTAATTTATTAATATTAATATATGTCTAAGTTCGATTATAACGAGACGAAAATTGCAAATAACTATGTTGGGTACTGAATATTATGGATGAAGCTATAAAGTCTAAAAAGTGTGTTCAACTTAAACATAAAGAATCATTCAGTGAAGAAATTAATTCGGGTGAACATGTTACTTCACCCGAACTAACTGAAGTACACCTGAGTTAGATTTAAACTGAAGATGAAGTAAGTCAACATAAGTCAACATTGAAGATTATAACTCTGATGAGAAGACTCTACTTCCGTGTTAAAAGTGAACAACTTCAGAGTTAAATTTAAGATGAAGACTTAGGTGATTTAGTGTAATTTGTATGTTACGATGTCTATATATAGTGTGATTAGTGGTTGTAGCAGTTGTCTTTGAACCCGGACTCATCTTTAGTATGGTCGAGCTTAAACAGAATTATGTAACGGCATTTCCCGCCAAATCCACACATGAATGATATCAATACGAATCAGCTTTACATTAATCAAATACTCAATTTCAATTAATCGATTTGATTCACTCAGATCATGAGATTCCGCATCATGATCTGATCATACGATTCGCTGTATAAGAGCGTTCAGGATCCTATTTTAGTCTTGTCAATTGGTATCAGATCCAGACAAATCAATTGATTAAATTCAGTTGATTCTGGCTCATCGTTTTGACTCGATTCGAGTGAATTCAGTCAAATTATCAGTGTTTGTTTGAATCGAAGGAGTTCAGTATGAAATTGAAGAACCTTCTTGAAAAATTTATGGAGATTAGTGTGTATCTGGTGGAATTGGTGGTTCAAAAATCAATTAGAGGTGATCATAGTATGAAGCTAATCCACAAGTTATCTATTTATGAAGAGATGTGATTTAGTGTTGCAGATTTTAAATCAGATTATTGAAATCAAGGTGTTCTAATGATGTTGAATGAAACTGAGATTGTTGATGATCAAATTGTTATAATAATGATGAAGCATTGAAGATTACAAATTGATCATGTGATGAAGAACAAAATGCTTTCAGAAACATGTTTTCTCAAAACAATATGATCTGGTAATTAAGTTCATGATTCAGATTTATAATGATGATCTAAATGTTTAATTCAGATGAAAGTTTATGAGTTTATGTGAGCTTGTTTGTTGAGGGGAAGTGTGTTTGATTATGATTGAAGAATCTGAAAGTGAGGAGGAGATTGCTTGTGTTGCATGACTAACCATGGAGAATCAGATTTTGAAAAATCAGAAGAATTGTTTGAAGCTAATCATGGAGAATCATATTTGATAGTTTAAAGATTCATAGCATCATCCAGGGGGGAGATTTTTGGGTACTGAATTTTATGGATGAAGCTATGAAGTCTTAAAAGTGTGTGTTCAAGATCAAAATGTTTAAATCGGGTATCACCCGATTTAAACATAAAGAATCATTCAGTGAAGAATTTAATTCGGGTGAACATGTTACTTCACCCGAACTAACTGAAGTACACCCGAGTTGAATTTAAACTAAAGATGAAGTAAGTCAACACAAGTCAACATTGAAGATTATAACTCTGATGAGAAGACTCTACTTCCGAGTTAAAGTGAACAGCTTCAGATTTAAAATTTAGATGAAGACTTAGGTGTTTTAGTGTAATTTGTATGTTACTATGTCTATATATAGTGTGATTAGTGGTTGTTGTCGTTTTCTTTGAACCCGGACTAATCTTGAGTGTCGTCGAGCTTAAACATAATTATGTAACGACCTTTCCCGCCAAATCCACAATATGAATGATATCAATACGAATCAGCTTTAAATTAATCAAATACTCAATTTCAGTTACTCGTTTTGATCATCTGATCATACGATTCACTGGATAAGAGCGTTCAGGATCCTATTTTAGTCTTGTCAAACTATATTTACTAATGCATAATATCATATGCCTTTTTCATCTTATTAAACTTACGAAATTCAATGTTTTAAAGTTAACCCTAAGTGGTTACAAAAGGTTTTAACATGGGATGATATATTTGTAGTAATAACACTTTCACTACGAAGGAAACTCAAATAACGAGCTCAAGCCCTACAATTAGGGGTGTGATGTGTAAAATCTAGTCTTAATTTAAACCTACTTTTTCACGCAATTACACACTTCTAGGCAGTGGACCTATCCGTATATAATGTAGTTTTAAGCAAGTATAGGTTCGTTCGCAGGGACTAATTTGTTTTAAATTCCGAATTAATAATACTGAGTATTTTTGGGGGTTTTTTATCGTAACACAAGATTGCAAGTAATTAAGAAAAAGTGATGATTAATTAAAATCGAACGAAAGATTAATGATTTAATCAAATAATGAGAAAGTATACTTGTTTGACACTTCACCTATTTTCCGTTTAAAGTTACGAACTCGATTGTTTACAAAACTTCTAAGATATGATAAAAGTCCTTCCGAATCTTTTACTAACTTTAATTATCTCTAATTACCCCGTTCCTCCCGAATACAGTAATAATTATTAACAATTAAGCAATAAGCAACAAGCCCGTTTTAGTGATTTAACCTTATAGAGTTTCCTCCCGAATAACTCCTCTAACTATCAAGTCCTTCCGAATCTTAATACTTAGACCTACTCACTTAAATTTAATTACCTACGTTGTTATTACTAAGTCCTCCCGAATCTTAATAATTTGAAATCGATTATAGACCGACCGATTACTTCATATAACTTGTTAAACCTATCTAGATTCCTCCCGAATACCTAGAATATTGATTAGTCAAATTATATATAAACAACTTTGATAATATAATAAAATTTAAGCAAATAAGGATCAACGGTTAAACACAAAAACATAAACAATCGAAAACGTTAATTAAACTTCAAATAGGATCCGTTGTTCAAACAAGCATAATAAGAATTTAGCTACTCATAATTAGGTCTGAAATAGCAATTAAAGTCATTGAAATAATACTGGAATAAAAGTCTAAAAAGGAAAAGAGCAAACGAAGAAGTCGACAAAACGTGTCGTGACCGCCATTAGCCGAAAATATGATCTTCCTAGCTTGAACCTTGCTTCTAAACGTAATAACCAGCTCCAGAGACTTAGAATAATAATTGGATGAATGAATTTTCTGGATGTTTTAGGGTTGTATTTATAGGAAAAAACTAGATAGAATTCGCGTTTGAGTCGAATTACAAATCTATTAAAAGATGATGTTGTCCTTATCCTTATCTTTATCTTTATCTTTATCTTTATCTTTATCTTTATCTTTATCTTTATCTTTATCTTTATCTTTCATTTACTTGCATTTCTTCGTCCAAATGTCCACTTTCCGATCATATTCAACCTGTCATTTGAATAAAATACTTTTCACACAATTAAATGTAAAAATCTTATCCTATCCATCATGATTAAATACGAAAATGACCAAATATCGCATATAAATATCTATATAAATATGCGATATCAAATCCCCCCAAACTTGCCTTTTTGCTTGCCCTCAAGCAAAAACTGTTTTAAAAGTAATTGTCAAAGCCAAAAATTAACATAACCAAACACCTCACGATTTTTATGGGAAGTAAAATCACACAATCTCTCAAACTAATCTAAAAGGGTGTGTAAAATATCTATGTGGAATCGCTCAATTGCTCAGTCATGGTGAATATTCTATCATAGGCTTGATAATGTATCAAATCTCCACCACTAGAGTCTAGGTACAACTAAACGGGGACTTTTATTCGGGTTATAACGTACAGGTAAAGACATGTGAAATTATATAATATGGAGTGTAAATGGGTTAAATAAAATAATACAACTTAGATTAAATCCGAACTAAATATAATCTCGAACGTACTGGATTGCTTAATTTTCCTTCAACTTATACTTTTCTTCTCCTCCGAATATACATGTATCGTAAATAATACACGACTCATAATACACTATTTCTCTTAAAATCTACGACTAATTTTTTTTTCGCTTTTCTGTTTTTTCGATTTTTTTTTCTTTTTCACTTTTTTTTTCTTCCAGCCTAGTACATGCCTTACAAAATAATTTTTCTCGTGGTAAGTACACATGCTCAAAAGGCTAATAATCACTATATATTTTTTTCTCTCTACTATTTCTCCAAATACAATAATAATACAAAGCAATAATAATTGGTACTTTTCTTCCATGCCTTAACAAACCTTAACTTTACTTATAATATAATAGCAATCAATAAACTAAGTTCGGACTTAATCTAAAAAAAAACGAAAATAAGGCGAGTGTACAAAATAGTATAATAGTGTTTAGAAACGAAACGGTTTAGGCGCAAAGTGGTTTAACTAGAGTTTCTAACACTAAAAGTAAGTGTTACAAGGGTTAGGCGGAAAATATATAAAAAGAAACGAAAAATGGCTAACAAATGGGTTAATCCTAAGTGCCCCTATCATTGTACCAAATCACACTAAGTTACCTTAATGTAATTGCTCATATGTGGTCTCGAAATGTATAACAATGTCAAGTTCTAAAGTCATCCCCATCGGCACACTCAAAGAAATGAAAAAGTAGCATTAAAAAAATAAATGCTTTCAATAGGCTCAAAAATCTCACTATTTTCTCGAGTGGGGTAAAAATGCGTCTGGTTATGCTTACATTTTAAGGTATTTACCGACTAGACACGTTATATTTTTTTTTTCTTTTTTTCAATTTTAAATTTTTTTTTTTCGATTTTCTGTTTTATTTTTCTGACTCAAAAATGTACAAAAAGAACACAATTCAACACGATGGAAACTAAGCTAAGGGTCGAAAAATAAAAGGTAAAATTTCCCGTTGACCCCCCCAAACTTAAGTAACACATTGTACCTAATGTGTGAACGACTAAAAAAACTAAGGGAAATTATACAAAAATAAAATCTAAAAAGAAAAATAATATACAAAAATAAGAAAAGAAGAAAATAGAACCCGGTTGTAGATATCGAATATTTCTTGTGAAAATGCTTTACTGATCTGAATGCTAGTCCCAAAACCGGTTGTTGAACTTACTTCAAATCTAAAAAAAAAAAACTAAAAGGGAAAAACTAAAAACAAATATTAGAAACACAAAAGAAAAAATAAAAAAATAAAAAATAAAATAAAAAAAATAAAAATTTCAAATTACGACGGAATAAAAAAATAGTAGACTATTTATTAAACTCTAATAGAGGAGAAAGATAAACAATAACTTTACAAAATTTTAGATTTTTTTTTTTCGTTTTTTTTTTTTTTTCTTTTTTTATACCTAGCTAAAAAAAAACTAAAAAGTAAAAGGTTAAAAAGTCCTAAAGAAAAGGTGACGAAATAAAAATTAAACTTAAAAATGGAAAAAAAAAAAAGTTGCGATGGAATAAAAAAAATAGTAGACTATTTATTATTTTCTAATTGGAAACCATGTGTAAACAATAACTTTAGATTTTTGCCTCTAATTTTTGTTTTTTTTTTTTTTTTTTTTTTTTTTTTTTTTTTTTTCTTTTGGAAAAATAAATGAAAGATTAACTACGAAAGAAAAGAAAAACAAACCCGGGTTGCCTCCCGAGAAGCGCTAATTTTTCGACCGAGTCGTTAGCTTGACTCGATATGCCTCGTGATTAGGTGTTGATGGTATAGAAACCATCCTCGATCATCATTCCGTGTTCATCATCTTCTTCGTGGTATAGTTTGACTCGTTGCCCAGAGACGATGAATGGCTCTCCATGCTCTTTCCATAACTCGACATAGCCGGAAGCATAAGCTTGTTTGACGGTGTATGGTCCTGTCCACTTTGAGCGTAATTTAGGAGCCTTGAATTTGTACTTCGACTGAAACAGAAGTACTTTATCGCCCGCCTTGAATTCTTTCCTACGAATTTTCCGGTCGTGGAACTCCTTAGTTCTCTCCTTGTAAAGGCGGGAACTTTCGTAGGCCTGTAACCGTAACTCATCCATCTCGTGGAGTTGTAGGATCCGCAAATCTTTCGCTAAATCCATATCAATATTGCAGGTCCTCAAGGCCCAGTATGCCTTATGCTCTATTTCAACCGGAAGGTGACATGTTTTCCCGTAGAGTAGTCGATACGGGGTGGTTCCAATTGGTGTTTTGTATGCCGTCCTGAATGCCCACAGTGCGTCCTCCAGTTTCTTTGACCATATATTGGGATTGTTGTTGACCGTCTTTTCCAAAATTCTTTTGAGTGCGCGGTTTGTATTTTCCACTTGCCCACTCGTTTGAGGATGATACGAAGTCGCAAACCAGTGATTTACTCCATATCTTTTCGAAACTTTTGCAAGCTGAGCGTTGGCGAAGTGGCTTCCTCGATCACTGATTAATGCCTTTGGCACTCCAAACCTGCAAAACAAACTTTTAAGAAAATCAACAACCACGTTAGCGTTGTTAGTCGGTAATGCCTTAGCCTCAACCCATTTAGAAACATAATCTACAGCAACTAGAATATAAATATTTCTGTTTGAGGGTTTGAAAGGGCCTATAAAGTCGATTCCCCAGATATCGAAAACTTCACAAACTTGGATCCCTTGCTGTGGCATTTCGTCCCGCTTCGTAATATTCCCTTGGCGTTGGCATGCATCACAGGTGTTCACGAGTGTATAGGCCTCCCTGAAAATTGTTGGCCAATAGAAACCTGCATCATAAACCTTTTTCCCAGTGACCGTTGGTCCGTAATGTCCTCCGGTGGGTCCATGATGGCATTCGTCCAAAATATTTCGAGTTTCTTCTCCGTATACACATCTGCACACCATTCCATCAGCACATCTACGGAACAAGTATGGCGAGTCCCAGTAGTAGTACTTTGCATCCGAGATCACTTTCTGCCTCTGTTGATAGGTTAGGTCTTTGTTTACAACTTTTCCGGCTAGATAGTTCGCAATGTCCGCGAACCATGGGGTATCGCCGTCTGTGTTACTGATACTGGCTAGCATCTCCCCCGGAAAAGTGTCATTGATGTCCTCTTCCTTCAACTCCCCCAAACTTGGGTTCTCCAATCGGCTCAAATGGTCTGCACCTACATTTTCAGCTCCTTTCTTGTCCTTGATCTCGATGTCAAATTCCTGCAACAATAAAATCCAACGAATTAATCTAGGTTTAGCATCTAATTTAGAAAATAAGAATTTTAAAGCAGAATGATCCATGAAAACAATTGTTTTGCTCATCATTAAATATGATCGGAATTTATCAAAAGCAAATACGACAGCCAAAAGTTCTTTTTCCGTTGTGGTATAATTTTGTTGGGCTTCGTTTAGTGTTTTGCTAGCGAAGTAGATAGGTCGAAAATGTTTCTCGATCCTTTGCCCCAAAACAGCACCCACTGCGAAATTGCTTGCGTCACACATTAGCTCGAAAGGTTGAGACCAGTCCGGTGCTACCAAAATAGGTGTATTGGTGATCCGTTCCTTGAGTAGCTCGAAAGCTTGTAAACAGTCCTCCAAAAAATTGAAAGCTACCTCCTTCTCTAAGAGTTTCGTCATAGGACGAGTAATCTACGAGAAATCCTTGATAAATCTTCGGTAGAATCCTGCATGTCCCAAAAAACTCCGAATTGCCTTCTCGTTCGTCGGTGGTGGTAGTTTGGCAATGACCTCGATCTTTGCTTTGTCTACCTCTATCCCAGCTTTGGAGATCTTGTGTCCCAGTACGATTCCCTCTCGAACCATGAAGTGGCATTTCTCCCAGTTGAGGACCAAGTGTGCTTCCTCGCATCTTCCCAACATCTGATCTAGATTCTTCAAGCAAGCATCGAATGAATCTCCGAAAACTGAAAAGTCATCCATAAACACTTCCATTGTCTTCTCCACCATATCCTGAAAAATGGCTAGCATACACCGCTGAAAAGTGGCGGGTGCGTTGCATAGACCAAATGGCATCCTCCGATATGCGTAGGTTCCGAACGGGCATGTGAATGTGGTCTTTTCCTGATCTTCGGGATCGATGGAGATCTGAAAGTAACCCGAGAATCCATCCAAAAAGCAGTAGAACTCATTTCCTGCTAGTCGCTCGATCATCTGGTCCATGAACGGTAGTGGAAAATGGTCCTTCCTGGTGGCTTCATTCAGTTTGCGGTAGTCGATGCAAACTCTCCATCCTGTGACTGTCCTTGTTGGCACGAGCTCGTTCTTATCGTTCATCACCACGGTCATACCTCCCTTTTTCGGCACGCAATGAATGGGGCTTACCCATGGACTGTCTGAAATAGGGTAGATAATTCCTGCATCCAACAACTTAACAACTTCCTTTTTAACGACATCTGCCATATTCGGATTTAGCCGCCGTTGTTTTTGAACAACTGGTTTTACATTATCAATAAAATTTATTTTATGTTTGCAAAAATCTGGGCTAATTCCGGGTATGTCAGATATACGCCAAGCAAAGGCCTTTTTATGACCCTTAAGGACTGTCAATAATCGAGCTTTTTCGTCACCCGAAAGTGATGACGAAATAACAACCGGTAATAAATTTGTACCTTCAAGGAAAGCATATTCTAAATGTACCGGTAGTTGTTTTAGCTCCAAGTCGGTAGGTGGTGATTCGATTGAAGATTTGATCCTCATGCTTTGGTCCAACTTCAGTTCTTCCTTAACTTCAATCTCCACTTCCTCGATCTTCTCGTCTTTCAGCTCCTCCTCCAAGCTAGTTTCTATCTCGAGAATTTCCTGCCAATCTAAATCATCAAACACATCAATCCGAAAACAGGTTTCATCAGTAGAATAGGAATGAGACATAGCTCTATCTAAATTAAAAACAATTCGTTCATTCCCAACCCCTAATGAAATTTGCCCATTTTTCACCCGAATAATTGCATCAGCAGTGTTTAGGAATGGTCGTCCAAGGATTAGTGGAACAGAGACATCCTCATCCATCTCTAGAATCACGAAGTCAACCGGAAAAGTGAATTTTCCTACGTTTACTAGCATGTTCTTAGCAATTCCTAGCGGGTACTGAAATGATCTGTCTGCTAGGCAGATACTCATCCTGGTGGGTTTTAGCACTCCAAGGGCAAGTTTAGCATATAGTGAATACGGCATCAGGTTTATGCTAGCTCCTAAGTCTGCTAAAGCACTGCAACTGTATGTGTTACTGAAGTTGCACTGGATCAGAAAACTCCCTGGGTCATCCAACTTGGGTGGTATCGTGTTTTTCACCAAGGCTGAACATTCCGTGTTTAAGAATGCGGCTTGCTCCTCCGATGGTTTTCCTTTGTTCGTGACCAGCTCCTTGATGAATTTAGCGTAGTTTGGCATCCCTGCAATCAAATCAACAAGAGGAACATTAATATCAACCGATTTAATCATATCACAAAATTTACCGTACTGCTCCCGCATTCTTGCTTTTCGTAATCTTTGAGGATATGGAACATGAGGTTTATAAGCTTTAATGGGAACTTCCTCCACTGGTTCAGGTGTCTTGGCCTTTGGTTGAACTTGTGGTGCCTCTTCCTCATCGTCCTCGATCTCGAAATCATCAAAAACCGGTTCAGCAGCTCGGTGTTGCGCACCCCTAGGGAGGTGTTGCGCACCAGTATGGTCAGAAGCTGGGTGCTGCGCATCAGAAGGGTGGTGCTGCGCACCTGGGGTCTGTTTTGCTCCATTTTCGGCTTGATCTGGTCCATAAGCTTTTCCCGAGCGTGTAGTGATTGCATTAACATGTTCATCTCTGTGTTTGCAGGGTGGTATTCCATCTCGTAATCCTTCAGCTCTTCCAGGAGGTTGATACTTCGGTGCTTGATTATTGGAAGTGTTCCCTTGGTTCTGTTGGCGTGGATTCGGTTGAGTATTGCTTGGTATTTGGCCCGGTGGTCGATTTGAGTTCCGCTCGTTCGTCCTGTCGAACCGTCTCTCTAAGTCTTGATGTGCTGCCTGCTGATTTCTCTGTCCTTGCTCGATTTGATCAGTTAAAACTTTGAATTGCTTACGGACATCGTTAAATTGGTTACGGACATCGTCATTGGTTGATTTTTGGGTGTTGATGAACGATTTCAAAAGATCTTTAATGCTTGGATCTTCATCTTCGTTTTTTGGTGGATCGTATCTTTGTCGTGGTGGGGAACGTGTGTTGTTTCTTTGCCATCCGTTGTCTCGATTGTCACCGCGGTTGTAGTTACCTTCTCGGTTTTGCCAATTTGACCCCCGATTAGGATAACCATACTGTACGTAGTTGGCATCCTCCACTTGATTACACTCACTAGCATAGTGAGGTCCTCCGCATCTTTCACATCCATTCTTCACCAAGTGTATGTCCTTCTCCATCCGTCCCATGCGCTTATCAATTCTGTCCGCTAAGGTCTTGACCTCTTGAACTACCGAGTATGTTTCATGGCTACTCTCAGCTTGAGCAACTTTTCCTCTGTGTTTCCGGCCTCGACCATCGTCTCGATACTCTCTTGATAGGCTTATGACCAGCTTGTCTTCCATTAGGTTGTATGCCTCGTTGGTGGTTTTGTACATGAAATCTCCTCCTCCAGCTAGATCCAACTCGTTTTGAGACTCCTTGGTTACACTACTAGAAACAGGGCTATCCTTGACCCGCTTTTTATGACCCACGCCAAAAGATGACGCGCAATGTCAAGAGTCATAAAACAACAGTCATATTGGGTAAAGGGATGACGCGTTTTCAGATGTGTCATAACGTATGGGTCATAATCAGTTAAAATTTAGATTTCGAAATGACGTTTGTTTTTCTTTGTCCTAAATAGGAGTCATGTATGGTTTTTTTTTGGTTTTGGCGGTCGACTTCCCCCTCTTTCTCAGATCTAAAATTTCCCAAACTTAAACTTGGTTTTGACTTCCCCCTCTTTCTCTTTTAGAACCCTAAAAAAATCCATCCACCACCATCACAGTCGCACCACCCCGTCACCATCACCACAGCCTGCACCACCACGCCACCACCACCACAACCATCCACCACCACAGTCGCCCCATGTCACAACCACAACCGTATTACAACCGCATCACCATCGCTGCTAGGGTTTTCACATTTTTTAGCCGTAAGTATTTCAGATCTAACTTTTTTTTGTGTTGTTTTATGGATCTGTATTTCATATAAACATGTTTATATTGTTGTAATGTTGTGTTTAAAAGGTAAAAGGAAAGAAACCGAGCAATATTAAGCACATTGTTAACCTAAATTGAACTGCAGAGAATCATATCTTTTCGATATACGGAATAGCAATCGATCTGATTGCGATAAACCTCCTCATCTCTTCTTCGGAGTAATCAGGATTCGCCATGAAATCGAAGTAATTGTGGATTAAAGCTCCACTACTGTTACAGTGTTCTTGCAGTAACGGATTCGTTTTTCATTTTGTTTTTTTTTTCATGTTGATTTTTCTGTTATTTCAGTTTGTTAGAATGAGGCGGTTATTTATTTGAATAATGCAGATCAAGATTCGATTCATCCGCCACCCCACCTTCCGTCACAAAAGTGGTTGACATGAAAACCACCTCCAAACCAGAAACCAAATCGGTACCTGGTAAGTTTACAAACTCAACAACTTGCAACTGGCTAAATGATATTGAGAGTTTGTGTCTTTGTGACTCATGAATAATCCTTCCCGAAACATTTCAGAAACTTTAATCAGTCTTATGGCGTATGGAGATGAAGACGATGATGACATCGAGGAGACTACCGATGGGGAGCCTGTAAATTTAAACTCAAAACCTTTTTGGGCTGTGTGAAGTGTAACTACCGAAGAGGAGCTTGTTATTTGTAGAAGATTGTTGGCGCTTATACGGAATCCCTTGTAGTGGAATCTGAAGCTGATGTAAAACTTATTATGGTCTCAGGTAATTACCAGGCTTCACAACCCAATAGGTGTTCTTTTTGTCTGTATTTTGAATCAGGTGTTTTCTGTACTTGGTTAAAGTTTACACCGAAATAGAATTAACTGCAAAGTACTTTTTATTTTGCGATATAGAAAGGGGTAAAATGAGAGTCAGTGACGAAAACATGTTTCTTCAACAAAAAGTCGGTTTTATTTAACATTTTCCGAGTAGCTGGGGTTTGCTATTGGCACAAAATGGGAATAAGTCAATCAATTGTAGGTTTAAATGCCATTTACAATGATATGAACAATGCAAATGGCTACATAACTTTCGGTGTTGCCTTTTAATTGTAGGTTTAAATGCCATTCACTTCTTTTTATCGTATATTATTTATTATCTTCAAACCAATGATTTTTGTTAAAATGCTGCAGTGATATAAGTAATAATAATCTTGGTAATCAGATACCTTTTAGCCTTCCTCCAAACTTACAAACACTCAATCTTGCTGGTTGCGGTTTTACCGGCAATCTTCCCTATTCCATTACTCAAATGGCTTCTCTTAAATCCTTGTCAGTCAACTTCCCTTCTACATTTCCCCTATTATATATACTTGAATATTCATCTTTTTCTTCTTTCAACCAGAAATGCTGCTCGCAATCAAATTACGGGTCCATTACCTGACAATTTCGGAGGACAACTTCCCGCTCTAACAACTATGTAACACCCTTTAACTTCATTAAACATTATATATCTATGTAAGCTAATCATTTATATGCTTCAGGGATTTATCTTTTAATTCTTTTACGGGTGACCTTCCTATGAGCTTCAATATGTTGTTCGCTGTCACTGATATGTAAGTATATATACATCTCTACAGACACATTCGCATTTAACAATCCATTCAATAATTTCCTAGGTTCTTGCAGAACAATCAGTTTACAGGCACTATTGATGTGCTTTCCAATCTTCCGCTTAAAAATCTGTGAGTTTTCTTTCATTAAACACATATTTTTTGTTTCGTTATTTACTCTTGGTTTTTTTCTTAATGTTCAGGAACAACACAAAAAAAAGGTAAAAGGAAAGATGTCACAGGAAGTTTAAGCACCCAAGACATGGTTCTCTTGGATTTCACATAGGCAAAGGTATATATCTATATCTATACACACGTTTTTGTATTAGTTATACTGTATTTAGATTAGATTTGGTAATTATGAATTTTTCCACGGAAATATAGTTCTTTACACGAACTCTTCAATTTAGATGGCATAATTCTTTATGCTCAATATTCACATATGATTGTTCGAGAGGGCGGTGCCTTGCCTGCTCGGGTACTGTGTACTATTATATGATGTCGCTCTAATTTCTGTGCATCAGTACTTTTATAACTGTTTTAATAATCTGATTATGTTTTGTAACGAGTTTTATTGTTATAAAGTTGCGGTTCGGTTTTTGATTATAGTTCTGATTGTGGATCTGCTTTTGTTGATTTACTTTTCGATTCGATTTTTGGAGTTTATATGTGTTAATAAGGATCTGATTTGTTATTTGAACTTGTTTATGTTTTATTAGATGTAAGTATGCTGCTAAACATATTCTGCAATTTTAAAACGATTCGATTACGATATTTGAAAATAGTTATTTGTAGATCGTTATTTGTATCTTAGATATATTGTAAGTTTGATTGTTATAAGTTCTCTTGGTCTGATATTAAACTATATGGTTTGCAGGTAAGCCATTTGTTGATGTGATGAAGGAGAATGGTGTTCTTCCCGGAATCAAGGTTAATATTTTAGGTTAGCGTTTAGCAGATTTGAGAACTGGTTTTAAAGACCTCTCTTTCTATCGATGGTCTAGAGGTAAGCTCGGTATCTAACTCTTCCATCGCTTAGTGTTTGGTTAAAGGTTGCCACAAGTGATTGCCCATGGAGGTCATTGTTTGGTTAGTACTGCTAATCTCCCTGACAAGAAGTATCATTAAGCTCACATACTTCATTCAGTTACTAACAGTGATATGTCCTTACAGATTTTTTGTGGTTACATGTTCCCTTTTGTAATTATATTAATATTCGATTTTTGGTTATATTATACTATTTCAGGCTCTTTTCATGTGGGACTAGCAAAGATGGGGAGTCACACATTGTGGAATGGAACGAGAGTGAAGGGGCTGTAAAAAGAACGTATATGGGTTTCCGAAAACGATCTTTAGATAGTGTAATGTATGTGATTTTAATGTATTGGCTGATAATGTAAAACAATGCCTTAATGTATGTGATTTTAATGTATTGGTAATGAAAAGATTTGTTGAACAAGTGTGATGTAATGAAAAGCTTTGGTGATTGAGTTACATAAGAATGTGGAGAAAAGTTTTAGAAAATCGGAATCAATTTTTTTTTTTTATATATAAAAATTATGACGCGCAAATAGAAAGTCATATAACGCGGGTCTTAAAACGAAGGTCAAAAAAGAAAGTCATGTAACGCAGGACATAAGTGCGCGTCATTCAGTTATGACGCTTGTTTGCGCGTCATGAAATATTTATGACTGGTCCATCCTTGACGCGCATTTGCGCGTCATAAGGCCTCTTCTTGACACGCATTGCGCGTCATTAATAGCCCTGTTTGTAGTAGTGTTAATCCGTAAAAGAAAATTTCAATGATGTTTTCCTTGCCCAATCCGTGACCATACCAACCTCTCAGCATCTCTTTTAGTCTGGCCCATGCTTCAGTGGAAGTCTCTCCATCTTCCTGTCGGAATCCTCTGATGTCTCGAAGTAATCTTCTACCCAAGGCGGGTGGGAAAAATCTTTTGATAAAAGTCTCGCGCATTTGCGTCCATGTGGTTATTGAATTTTCATTAAGCTCCTCGAACAAGACCTTCGCATCTCCGGTGAGAGACGAAGGGAATAACCTCAGCTTGACAGGATCGCCCTTGCCTTGACCGTATTTGAACATCTCACACAGCTCGTTGAATTTGGCTATGTGTTTATGCGGATCTGAATTGTATCGCCCATCGAACGTGTTGTCTTGGATCATCTTGAGATGGTGACCCTTGACAACGAAATCATCACCCAATTCCGGGGTGGTGATTGCCGACCCTCGGGTGGGTGGCACTGCTACAGCTGCGGCCCGTCGGTTCATTGGTGTGTCCAAAGGATCCATAGCTGGTTGCGGTTCCGGTTTGTCTTCACAAAATACTTCTTCGACCTCTGGTTCTGAATCGCTTCCTCCGCTTTCTGATGACGCAATGTCTTCAAACTTGACGGGTGAAACTTGATAAAAACTTGGTGGTGTCTGAAGCGATAAGTTGCCTCTTCTCCTGCCTCGCCTCTTTGATACTCCTGGATTTGACTTTGGACTCGCGAGTGGTAATCCCGAAGCCCTTGTGTTCATCAACTACCTGAAATACCTGAAAAGACAAAAACAAGAAAAGCGTAAAACGTACCGGTGTTATAACAATAAAAAGTAACTTCTAAGTAAATAAATACTCAAAAGGATCGTATCACAAATTCGAAACAAAAACGAAAAATCAGTCCGCGGCAGCGGCGCCAAAAACTTGATGTGTAAAATCTAGTCTTAATTTAAACCTACTTTTTCACGCAATTACACACTTCTAGGCAGTGGACCTATCCGTATATAATATAGTTTTAAGCAAGTATAGGTTCGTTCGCAGGGACTAATTTGTTTTAAATTCCGAATTAATAATACTGAGTATTTTTGGGGGTTTTTTTATCGTAACACAAGATTGCAAGTAATTAAGAAAAAGTGATGATTAATTAAAATCGAACGAAAGATTAATGAAAGTATACTTGTTTGACACTTCACCTATTTTCCGTTTAAAGTTACGAACTCGATTGTTTACAAAACTTCTAAGATATGATAAAAGTCCTTCCGAATCTTTTACTAACTTTAATTATCTCTAATTACCCCGTTCCTCCCGAATACAGTAATAATTATTAACAATTAAGCAATAAGCAACAAGCCCGTTTTAGTGATTTAACCTTATAGAGTTTCCTCCCGAATAACTCCTCTAACTATCAAGTCCTTCCGAATCTTAATACTTAGACCTACTCACTTAAATTTAATTACCTACGTTGTTATTACTAAGTCCTCCCGAATCTTAATAATTTCAAATCGATTATAGACCGACCGATTACTTCATATAACTTGTTAAACCTATCTAGATTCCTCCCGAATACCTAGAATATTGATTAGTCAAATTATATATAAACAACTTTGATAATATAATAAAATTTAAGCAAATAAGGATCAACAGTTAAACACATGTCCACTTTCCGATCATATTCAACCTGTCACTTGAATAAAATACTTTTCACACAATTAAATGTAAAAATCCTATCCTATCCGTCATGATTAAATACGAAAATGACCAAATATCGCATATAAATATCTATATAAATATGCGATATCAGGGTGTCGTTTTATTCAATCAAAATAACTCACCCGATACGAATTATGTACAAACTAAATTTGCTGGCTTAAACAGATTATAAAATTAAATGGGTCAAACCTGAATAAATCCAAAAACTTATGTGAGTACGTTCCGAGTTAAATAATCCCTTATTTATATATAACTTTAGCTCAGAAATAAACAAATTCTAGAGGATTCTACCAAGTTGTTATTATTTCTTTCTTTTAGACGTTAGATATTTTGTTACCACTTTTGTCTAATCAACATTATAAATTTTTTTAGTGTTATATCTTATGTTGTCTTTTCTAAAGATAATACATAATTAGATCGAGTGAATTTAAAAAGTAATCTATTCTGAATATAAAACAAACATACCGCGAGTCAAGCCGAGTGGATTTAAAAGGTAAAACAATAAAACATTAAAATTACCTTATTAACATTTATATTTCTAAGTCGAATTAACCGATACGTGACTACATAATACATTTTTTTTAATTTCTTTTAAGTGGGTTTTGGAGTAATATTTAGTTTATATCATTGTTAAATTTTATAAAGTTGATTTAATATATATTTCTTATTTTAGAGGTTTTGATTTGATAAATATATTTGACGTAAATGAGGCTAGAACTATAAGTACAAGCTATAGTTTGAGAAGGAAGATTATATCTTTTGTTACAAAGTATTTATTTTATACAAGTCTCAAATTTCTTATAAAAAGTTTTTATTTAGAACTTTTATCTAATTTAATCTAATCTAACTATCTATAAAGCATTTAAACTCATTTTCTTAAAATTGAATTTTAAGAAGGAAATTACTAATAAACCCCTAACTTATAATTTAAATATACTTTTAAATTTGCTAACTAATTTAAAGTATCATTAATTGTCAAATATATCTTTCCTTAATAAATATAACTTTAAATACATTAATTAAAATTTACATTGAAACTTAATTTAAACCATAAAAAACTTATTGCCAAATGTCTTATACTATAAATGATATGATAAATTTAGTATATTTATATCGAATATAAAAATTTTACCCCGCAGCATCGCGCGGGTTTTGTGCTAGTTAAACTAAAAACATCATAAACAAATGATTTTTTTATATTTTATATTTAAGGACTTTTATTAACAAGTGAAAAGTTTGGTGGGTTTACAAATTGACTAATGAAGTTCTTTGTTTCTTGTTGAGACGACTTAATCCCATCGATCGGTTGTTACCATTTCTCAATCGGTAGTTTAGGGTTTGTTTGAATTCAGTTGATTATGGCTCATCGTTTTGACTCGATTCGAGTGAATTCAGTCAAATTATCAGTGTTTGTTTGAATCGAAGGAGTTCAGTATGAAATTGAAGAACCTTCTTGAAAAAATTATGGAGATTAGTGTGTATCTGGTGGAATTGGTGGTTCAAAAATCAATTAGAGGTGATCAGAGTATGAAGCTAATCCACAAGTCATCTATTTATGAAGAGATGTGATTTAGTGTTGCAGATTTTAAATCAGATTATTGAAATCAAGGTGTTCTAATGATGTTGAATGAAACTGAGATTGTTGATGATCAAATTGTTATAATAATGATGAAGCATTGAAGATTACAAATTGATCATGTGATGAAGACCAAAATGCTTTCAGAAACATGTTTTCTCAAACAATATGATCTGGTAATTAAGTTCATGATTCAGATTTATAATGATGATCTAAATGTTTAATTCAGATGAAGGTTTATGAGTTTATGTGAGCTTGTTTGTTGAGGGGAAGTGTGTGACAACCGTCTAAAAATCAGGTACTTGTTCAGTTATTATATCGGTTCAATTCTTTGGTTACTCTTTTATCGTGTTCACTTTGTTCTAAATCGAAACTGTTGAGTCTGTACTTTATCGGAACTAGTGTCGGAACAACTCCCGGAATCAATTTATAAGTCCTAATACCAAGAAAAACACCTATTGAACTTTCCTAAGTTCATAACAAATCATACTTACGAACTTTCAGTTAACAAAAAGGTCCAACGAAGCAATAACGTAAAAACGAAAAATCAGGAAAGCTGGAAAATAGCCCGGTGCGCAGCACCTCCACCTGAGGTGCGCAGCACCTGGCTGCAGAATTCAAAAAAAAATTACATTTTCAGTCCTTGCCTCGTTTTTACACAAACTTTAACCAACCACACACGATTTGTAGCCTGCCATTACTGGTTTTGGCAGTCCCCAAACCCTTTTCTTCACTCCTCCTATTTTCATTTTCATTTTACCTTTCAAAAATTAAAAACACACACACATAGCTAAACTCCCTCTCATTTCTCTCATCTTTTTCTCTCAAGAACACCATAGAAACCAGAGAAAATATCACCAAAATCAGTCCATAAACACATAAAAATCGACCATCAACTTTACACAAAACGTTCCAAGAGTAAAGGGTAACAAAAGGAAAGGATTAAATCGGGTTTTCAAGAAGATTTGGGGCTAGAAACTCATCCAAATCGTTTCATTTCTTTTCCTTCGGTATAACTCATTTACTTTACTCTTTTTACTAATATCTTTGATTGCATGTAAGATCTAAACAACAAAAATGAGTTTTTATAAAGATTTATGTCACTTTTTATACAAAAACGATTTTTATCTAAATAAGGCTTAGATCTATATCTTTATGGTTAAAAGTTGTTTAGAAACTGTAAAAACATCATATTATAAAGTATCTACTGGTTGCATGTCGAAATCTTTAAGTCACAAAACGTTTTGTCACACCCCGCTAAAGCGGAAACACGGAATGTGAAGAGCCAAGATATCATCACACGAGTTATAAATAAAAACATACGGTTTCAAGTCATTACGAATAAAATAAGAGTTTACAGTTTAAAGATAACCAAGCATTGAAAAGTACATAACGAGACAACATAGTAAATTGTTTGATAAAATTCCCAAAACATATTCAAAATAGGTCTTCTCCCGATTCTTGACTTCACGTGACATTCCAGACCCATCCAACTATTGCACTTCGTGTCTTACATTTGATTTCCTGAAACAAGAGATAAAGTGTCAACTACAAATAAGTAGTGAGTGAGTTACAGTTTTCTAGTCCTCGACTAAAAGGTTTTAAGTAAGTATATCAATACTTAGAGGTTTCTAAAAGTAGAACAATACTTAAAGAATAGTTCGAACCAAAACAGTTGATTAAAGAATAGTTGCGGAAGTCGTATAACCTTATACGCGCAAGATAAGTAACTATTGATTGAATTCATGTATAACGACTACTTGGCAACTTAAGTGTTCACACTAAACCGAATTACCAACCGTGAGGCCCCTTACCCCGACTACCTACGGGGAGTCATTTCTGATCAAGTAATATGTACTTAAGCTGCCACTTAAGCAAGGAACGGTTATTTCCTAAGTATCGATACTCATAATTACTAAACGGCTTATCAAAGCTAATAGTGTGTTGCAAGATGGGCACTAATGTTTCATTTTATTCCAACTAGTAGTAGTCACTTATGGTTAGTTATATCCCTCAAGAGTCACGTTAGTTATACGATCAATCAAAGTACACACGAGTGCCGAGAGTGGCATTAAATAAGTTTGATATATTTTTGAACCAAAAGTCGAATAAAGGTGGCGAACCATTAAGCCGAATAAAGGGTGGCAAACCATTAGTTTATCATAGGCCAAACGGCCATAAAACTAAATAAGCATAAGTTTCCCAAAAACGTGCAATAGAGTTCATGATTGTACAAAAGTTCATAACAGTTCATTTAGACCTCTTGTTTCCCCCAAAAGTTATTTGAAAAAAGTAAATAGAGAGGGGATGTAACTCACTGTTTGCGAAGAAGAGCTACGAGTGCGGAGAGTAATCGAGACGGACCGGAATCACGGGAATCCTAATGAAATACCAAGGTTTAATGAGTATTAATGTTCATATGCTATTATTTTAAGTGTCGGTTTAGGTCTACTGAAAATCGGGCAGCGCTTCCGCGTCAAAATCATAAATTTCCATTTTTTACACTTTCCCGCTTAACAATTTCAATAAACGTATTTCATATAATTTCCAAGACAATGTCATATAAAACTTGTTCATTTAGTTCATTTATATGTAAGTTAATCACATTACAGGTTATGGTCATAAGTTTCAGTTCCGAACATAAGTTTAGGTAACACGTGTAGAGTTACGACTGAACACGTTTAACTTAGCGTTTGGAACCTGTCTGTCACGTGACTGCGCCGCGGTGGGAGGACTGCGCCGCGGTCAGAGGTTTTACCTTGACCGCGCCGCGGTGAAGCGACTGCGCCGCGGTCACTGTGACAGGTTCTTGGTCAAGCTCGTTTTTGAAGAAATTTGATGTTTTTAAGTTGGATTTCGACATGCAACCAAAGATATACCTAAATAATGGATGTTTCATGGTTTATATAGTGTTTTTAACCAAAATGTATAGATCTAACCATGCATTTACCAAAAATCCCGTTTTTGTTCATAAATGGTGAAATATTTTCATATAAACTCATTTTTAGGTGATGGATGTTACATGCAACGAGTTTAACTTGTAAAAACAGAAGCTTAGAAGGGTTTTTACCGAGGTTAAAGTGGTTTGAAGGTGTTTGAAGAGAATCCTTTGAGATTTTGACCCAAAAGCTTTGAAAATGCACCTTTAACCCAAAGAAATGCTACCCCTTTTTCCTCCTCACTTGATGGACGATTTGTGTGTGTTAATGTGGTTGATTTTTCTGAGTTTTTGAAGTGTAAATTTCTGTAAAGCAAAGTGTGTGTGTGTTCTTGAGTGTTTAGGAAAGAGAGAGAGCAAAGAGTGTGTTTGTTTGGTGTGTGTGTGTGTATGTAATGTGTTTGTGTAGTGTTTTATGTGATTCAAATAAGTCACTGGACTTTTTAAGAGGCCATTAACATGTTTAGCCCGGGCCAAAGTGTTGGGCTCGGGTTTTGGATCCGTTTGGTTAAGTTTGGATTAACAAGAAAGTGGCTGTCTGCACACTCCACCGCGGCGCGGTGGGTTCACCGCGGCGCGGCCAAGGGCAGATTTTTGGTCTTTTTCGTTTTTCGTTCGTTCCATTGTTAAGCGTTTTCGTTAGCTAAAAGTTTCCGGTTATATAAAATAGGAACTTAGACAAGTTCACTAAGTATTTTCTTGGTATTAAGATTCATTTCGTGATTCCGATTTCGATTCTACCCACTCGAGTTAACGAGACAAGTAATAATAAGATAAATTCGAGTTAAGTCAAAGATAGAGAATGCGGTTTTCACCTGAAATAAGACGGTTGTCACATTCTCCCCGGGTTGAAAAGAATTTCGTCCCGAAATTTAGTTCGCCTCATCGGAGGAAAGATCTCTGAACAGATGTGGATACTTCTGACGAATCTGGTCTTCACATTCCCATGTGAATTCGTGACCTCGTCGGGAATTCCACCGAACCTTGACAATGGGGATACGACTTTGCTTGAGTTGTTTGACCTCTCGATCTACAACCTCAAGCGGTTCTTCAATGAAGTTAAGCTTGTTGTCGATCTGGACTTCGTCCAGTGGAATGACAATGGTCTCGTCCGATAAGCACTTTTTCAAGTGCGAGACATGGAAGACGTTGTGAACGTTGGAAAGAGTTTGTGGAAGTTGAAGTCGATACGCCACTGGGCCGATACGCTCAATTACCTCAAAGGGGCCTGTGTACCTCGGGCTTAACTTGCCGCGTTTCCCGAAACGGACTACCCCTTTCCACGGCGATATTTTTAGGAGTACTCTATCGCCCACCTGGAATTCGAGGGGTTTCCTTCGGTTATCGGCATAGCTCTTCTGCCGAGTACGAGAGGTCTTCAGCCTTTCTCGAATGGTAGTGATTTTGTCAATGGTTTCCTGGACGATGTCGAGCCTTGTTAGTTGTCGATCGCCAACTTCTAGCCAACAAAGCGGCGACCGGCACTTGCGTCCGTATAAGGCCTCGAACGGAGCACACTTGATGCTGGCATGGTAGCTGTTGTTATAGGAAAACTCGACTAAGGGCAAGTGAGCGTCCCAACTTCCTCCGAAGTCAACTACACACGCTCTCAGCATATCTTCAAGCGT